>UELX01003119.1:0-25531 GCA_900480035.1 Eupelmus urozonus | reverse complement strand
AATGTAATGCATTAAATTTGGTGGGATGTTCGTAAGTTAAATAGGTAAGAAGTTATGGCCGTTTAAACAATTAAATTACTTGACTCGTACTGTAAATTCCACATTCGGTCTAAAAAAGCTCACTTTTAGCTCTTAGTACATAATATACTATTTTTTTTTATAGATTCGTTAAATGCTTGTGGTAATTTGAGTTTTATAATTTTTACACAAATTTAATGTAGTCATTATGTTTAGAAATATACTAATGACTGTATTGTAGTAGTTATACTGCAAAATTTAAATAATTATCGAAAAAATTAACAATTTGGAAATATAGTCTGTTGAAGATAAAAACTAATATTATTCAACCTCTTGTTTTCGGACATATGAAAATTAGCTTTATTTTTAAAAATGTCTTTCTGAGCGGCGATTCATTAACTTTTGTAAATTGATTCGTGCCCCGTTTGAAAAAATCCTATTAAATTTAGGAAAATTAAACCCATTAAGTAATGCAACTTTTAAGATAAATTGTAAATGCTTCATTATTTCCTATCTCTAGCAATTATTTTTTTAACTATTGCAAAGCGTTCCTCTGCTTATTATACGTTCTTGATTAAATTGCAAAAAATCGTCGCTAAACTATTAAACAAATCAACGTAGAAAAAGTAGCCATTAATTCAGTTTTTACTAAGAAATAATACAAAAAGATTTTTGAATTAAGTGATCAATAAAAATTTCAAGACTAAACTAAATTATCTCTTGTTAAGTTTTTAAAATTAATTATAAATTTTATTTTTAGCGTATCATCACATGTGCTTGCAATACTTGCAAGTAATGGTATACACCCAGCAGGACTATTTCTAGAGTCTCCTTTTAATAATCTTGCTGATGAAATAACTGAGCATCCATTTGCTCAAGTGCGTAAAAATTTTATATTAACTATATGTATAATCTATTATTTATTAAATAATAATTTGTCGTTTCAAATTCGTAGGTATTTAAACATTTACCTTGGTTTCACTGGATTATTGTACAGCCTCTTTATGATAATGAACTAAGATTTGAATCTGACAAGCACATTGGAAAAATTCAATGTCCAGTCATGATTTTACATGCCGAAGACGATAATGTCGTTCCATTTTCTTTAGGAGAAAAAGTATTTTATCATCAATATAACATTAATTTTGGTTTTAAATTCTTTATAACAATAATTATTGTTTCCCCTTAATTTTTAGCTTTTCATTTCCGGTCAAGCGTTACATTCAGATAACATGCAACAAATACAGATGACGAGAATAAGCTCATCTCTTGGACTTGGGCATAAATATATTTGTCGATACAAAGATTTACCGAGAATCATTGAGTAAGTTTGATATACCATTACTTAAAAGCAAGCAAATTTAATATGTAACTAATAAATAATAAATCGTTCTACTTGCAGAAACTTTGTAAGTCAAGCATTGTCGGGAGCCAAAATATGAAGATATTAGCTGAATTTTAGAAACAACTCAAACCTTACCAATGCCCGCTACCTGTAGCGTGCTTTCCTCAATGACCAGAGGATCTGATAATCAAAATGAAGTATCATGATGACTGTATTTACGCGAATATGTGGATGTAATGTGTGTTTTATGAGAATTTTTGTTGTTCTAGTATTTAATGTGTTAATTATGAAAAATCTCACGAAAAACATCTACCGCACTTTAATCGTCACATTGTATGGTTATATAATTTACCTAAGACATCTGTAATTAGGAAAGATGTACATGTGTAATGTCATTCAGGATGTAAAGAATTGAGATAGAGGCATTCCATTTTGATGCATATTGACTGCTTAAGAAATAAGATTTCGAGCAAATTATGCTATGATGAATGGTATTCTGATGCCTGAATAATCGAAAAACTTTATTAAGAATTTAAAATACTATCATTTGAATTATACAAACAATTAATTTGAATTTATACAAGGTGTAAATTATTAAAGTCAAATTTTTTTTCGATTGATGTATTTGTAAAATAAATATACAAAATAATATTTAATTTTTTAAATGTGTAATAAAAAAGATAAAATTCATAAAAATGCATTATTAATAATTATATTTCTACCCTTTTAAAATAAATATAATGTACACATTATTACTGATATTTTACTATTTATAAGCAATGTTAATTAAATGGGATACACGCCCTTCTTCCAAAGAACGCTTTAATTCATATATATTTATTCAAGAATGTATCTTTGAAAATGTTATATTTTTATTTTATTATAAACAATTTACTTAAAATCTACGTTAAATATGGAATATAATTCGAAAAAAAGAGTAGTTTAGATTTATTTTTGTATTTGCGATATAGAAATAATTAAAATGAATGCTCTTATCTTAGAAATTTTTTAAAATATGTATTTTTGCTCCGATAAGTATTTTGTACTATAAAAACCAGGAAGGTTTATTGAATATTTAGTCAAATAGTGAAATGATATAAAAGAGCATTATAAATGCCACGCCGATATAAAACGGTATTTGAATTGTCGATGATTATCGATTGTCGATAATCCCCTTTTAGAGTAAAAACACGCCGGAATGAGGTAAGTTTAATTTATTTTCCTGTTATTATTAAAATGATTTCAGTAAAAATTCTTGTGCATATTACAAATGAAGTTACACATTTTGAATGTCTGGGGTATCTCTATGAAATTAAATCAAATTAAATAACTTTATGGTAACTTTATGAATTTTATATGTAAAACAGTCTTTCAAATCTTAATAAATAGTATAAATAAGATTTCGAAAAAAACTTTTAATAGTATTTAAATATAATTTTATAATACCTTATATTTAATTTAATTATGTATAAGTTTCGGATACAAGTATAAATTTTACTAGAATTGATTATTTACTAAATTTAATTTTGATTATAAGAAATTAATTTTGAAAAATTGCATTATATTGAAATAAAAATATTGAGGGACTAATTTTTTTTAAGGCATTTTTTAAAACTAATTCAGTGAGTAGATAAAATATAAAATACTTTTTAAAAAATTTTTATTTTTCTATATTTTATCATAAAAATTTATAAAAAATCTTACATTTGGCAGCAGAACATATTTTTACAATATTTACATTAAATTCTTTGAGGACATTATTGTAGAATACACTTTTCACATTCAGCATCACACTTATCTGGTACAAATAGTTTAAAGATTCATAGTCTTTAGCATAAAATAAATTTATTTAATATCCATGTATTTTATAAATTCGTAATTTCCCTGTAACTTCTTTTATAACATATTGACATTTGACATTATTATATTTATTCTTTATGAAGATTTTTTATAGTCATTGTATGTAAATAACTTACAAACATCTATAAAATATTATATGAAATTTATAAAATATATTACTTTAGGTTTTTAAAAAATTCTATATTTTTGGACCATTTACAGGCTACATGTTTCAGGTGATTTTTTTATGTACATACAAGATATGAAAATGTAAGTGTGTCATATTAAAACTTAATATTTTATAAATATTTTATACAATAAAATAATTGTAATAATAAAAAGTATGTACAATGCTGATATGAAAATTTTTTTAATTTAACTTTTATAACTTATATTAAATAAAAATATCCATCTGTTGGACGTTTGAATTAAAAAATAAATAAATAATAAAAAAAATTTGTAAAAACTATTTACACTCCCATAGCATTATAAATAAATACAATAATTTTTTTTAAATAAAGTTACCTCATAACAATATTATTTTGGTACTTTGGCTTTCCATGTGTAAAAGGTAAATATTTATATTTTCTCATATGCTGAAAATAAAATTTGTAAATTATTATAAATTACATTTTTTTCGATGATATAAATATAAAATAAAAAGTTTTTACCTTAACTTGACGCCATATTGCTATGCAGACTATTATAACAAAATACATTGCATACCAAAGCAAATTTTCAGGGTGATTGAAAAAATCAAATGTGGTACACAACAATGCAATAAAGGTAGATATACACAGAAAATACCATAAGAAAAATTCAGGTAATCGTCGAATAAATGGCCTAAACTCTTCATCCGAAGTAATTGGAAGCTGTGGTCCATATGTGTCTAAAAGATGATTTGATAAATTAATTAGAAATATTATTATATAGTATTAGTACTAGTGAGCAATTAAAATTATTACCATCAAAGTCGAATGTTGAATCACTTCTATATAAAGGTGTAAGAAATTCTACAAATAGGTATAGATGAAAAATTTCTAAATAATAAGCAATGCTATACCAGCCCTGTATTAAACAAATAGATACAATTTTAATTTTAAACAAATAAAAGGATGTATTTATATATTAATAAGTATATTATATTTAAAATACCTGCTTTACCAATATTCGAAGAATGAATAGAACATTTATAAGTACAGCAAATGTCCATCTTAATATAACATGTGGTGTCAATTTGTCTAACCAACCTTGGTAAATCTAAAGCAATAAAAAGCTATTATATTATATTTCTTTTTATTATTACAAATTATGTTAAATTAGTAATTTCAAAATTTTGCTTCATTTAAATAAATAATAAAAAAAACTACTCACATTATATATTTGGGATAAGCTTGTCCTTGCCTTATTAAATACACCTTTCTTCACAGGGCCAATAAGGATCTTACTCTGTTTCATCTTCCCTTTCTGCAACACAGTATAAAAATTGAACTTTATAATATCGATTTTTTGCTCAAAAAACTCAAGCAAACAATAAAGCATCTCAGTCATCAATAAAAAATCATTCAGCAAGTATCCTTCCCAAACACTCAACGCGCCCTTAAAGCACACCTGAACTTCAAAAACAATAAAAAATACCTTAAACAAGTAAAACTTCCTATTTACAGGGCGTGGACGCGCCATGCGGCCAAGTGGATTCTGGGGGCAGCCCAAAACCTGCCAAAGGGCGCGAACGCCCTTTAACAGGACGACTTGTTTACATCGCGTATGCGTAGACGCATCAGGACTAACTCAGCCCTCGATATACCATAAAGTATATATATATCCCTTAAACACACACTATACCTACCCACATCCCTAAGTCGCGCGCTTTTTTTCAAAATGTAGATGTCGCTGATTAAACTCATGCCGGTCTCCCCCGGAAGTATACGACGAGAGCGTCGTCTAGGCAAAATAATTCGTTCGTGCGCGGCGGTGCTCCTTTTCCATCTCTTGCACGATGGGTGAGTTGCCGTTCTCCGCACATGTCCTTTTTAAATCCTTAAACATCCGCGAAATTACGGCTTTTTGCGAAAAATGATGTTGTTTGCGAGATTCAGCGAGGCCGACTTTAGAAGGCGCGATTTGTATATTCGTGATTTTTCGCGAAATTCGCGCGAAAGTGTTGGTTAAGCGGGGCCCTTGGGCGGCTGTGTTGTGATGCACGTATTTACCGTTAAGTCACGCTTTTCGGACGTTTTTGTTGTTATTTCGGCTTTTGTTGATTAATTTATCGAATTGTTTAATTGTTAGTGCGTAGAGTTTTGTTTTTATGGGTATTTAGTTTTTTTGTCGGGGTCGGCTCGCACAAGTGTTTTTTGGTTATGATGGAGTTTTACAATCATGGGGACGGCCTGGTTAGCAAGTGGAATTTAATAACTTTCTGTATTTTATTAAAGGTATCTCTCGTGACCACTGGCATAAAAGGCGAGCTACGGGTGGCAAGAGGAAGCCACTCCGTAAGAAGAGGAAGTTCGAGTTAGGACGTCCCGCAGCAAACACTAAGCTCGGACCTCAGCGTATTCACACTGTGAGTTCAAATATATTTTTTTATTATGTCTAGATTATGTCTAGATTACTTCTGTGTATTCGTAAAAATGGATTATTTTAAAGTGTTAATTCAGAAAAATGATTTTTATAATCTAAATGATGTTTCCTTACCTACTCTGAGTGCCATGCTGACACATACCCACAGCGTTCTGATTGCTTTGTTAAATTTATTATTTTAATTGAAAAAGTTATTATCGAATTACAAGAATTTTTCTTTATTTTGTTGTAAAGGTACGCACGAGAGGAGGTAACAAGAAGTACAGAGCTCTGCGTTTGGACACTGGTAACTTTGCGTGGGGATCTGAAGGCAGAGCACGCAAGACCCGTATCATCGATGTTGTATACAATGCATCAAACAACGAGTTGGTGAGAACCAAAACTTTGGTTAAGAACGCCATTGTCACTATTGATGCAACGCCTTTCAGACAGTGGTACGAAGCACACTATGCTCTTCCCTTGGGACGCAAGCGTGGAGCTAAATTGGTAAATGTCTTTATATTTTTACTAATATTTAAATCAAAATGTTTTACTGTAATTTTGTACAGAAATAAACTTATTTTTTATTTAGATTTTATATTTTTGATTTTGCCTTTAATATGGAAATAATTTTTTATTTTTTTCTATTTATATATTATTGATTATTTTAAATTTTCTAATTAATACGACAATTACTTGAAAATCTTTCAATTCCATAAATGTTAAATACTAAATAATAATAAGAAATTAAAGTTATTAAAATCTAAAAGTTAATTTCAAAATTAACTATTTCTAATAGAAGTTTTTTAAATGATGAAAGTTTAACTTAGTCTGAGTGCCATGAGGACACACTCCCACAGCGTTCTGAAGAATAAATTATTAAAAATAATAAAGTTCTTGAACCTTTTACTCTGAGAATTAGTATTAAATTGGTTTTATTTATATTTTTCAGACTGAAGCTGAAGAAGAAGTTTTAAATAAGAAGAGGTCGAAAAAAGCACAGGCCAAGTACAAGGCAAGGCAACGATTTGCCAAAGTAGAACAAGGATTGGAAGATCAGTTTGCTACAGGACGAGTTCTTGGTAAATATTACTTTAAAAAATGCTGTTTCAGAAAATTATAAAATAAATTTTTGGATTATTTTTAATTTATTTATTTTTTTTTTTTATTCTAATAAAATGCAAAAGTTTAATCTTCACAAATTATATTTGAAATAAGCAATTTTTTCATAACATAAGATATATAGGTAATTACAGTAACTTGAAGAAACTAAAAAAAATATTTTTTTCAGCTTGCATCGCCAGCAGGCCTGGACAATGTGGAAGGTCTGATGGTTACATTCTTGAAGGCAAAGAACTTGAGTTCTACTTGAGAAAGATCAAGAGCAAGAAGGCTAAGTAAATTTGTAACATCAAAATAAATAAAACGCGTACATAAAAAAAATTTATTTTTCCTTTTCTTTACAAATACAATCACATTCCAGAGAATACTTATGACCTTAAGACTTAGTTTTTATAAAAAAAAATTATGAATATATTGTTTTAAAACAGTACATTCTTTAATACAAAATGTAACATTACAATTATTAACTACATTGTACATTTAAAAGAATTACGATTATAATGATGATATTTATAACGAAAAAATTTAGAAGTTCAAAATCAGTGTTTTTACATAGAGCCTGTTGTACTTCAAAATTCGTTGCAGGAGTTAGCATTCTGAAAAACAGTTAATTTCATAAATTGTAGATATGTAAACAGTTTCGTTAGAAAAGTTATTTTAAATTGCAAGGGACATTAATGACTTTTCAATAAGCTTATAAAATTCTATTAGTGAGATACTGACAGTTTAAGAATGTTACTTGCAATTTAAGTTTAATATTTTTTTGCATTTTTCTTATACAGAATAACGATTAACTCTAAGGCCTTAGGGCTTGAATAATACTTCATATTATTAATATAATGTAATACAATAAATAAAAAGTTTAATAAAAATAACAATTATTAAATTATATTTTTTAGAACTGGAAAAAGGGTTTACAAAATCAATTAACTACAAATCAAGATAATTATTCTTTATTTTTATAAAAAAATTTTTAAATGCAATTCTTATGCAATAAACTTCTTAAAAATAAAACTTAAAACAAACGTGTGTTTTCATCACATACAGCGAATTATTAATAGATAAAGTAAATACGCTTTTTAGGTAAGCGATTAGCAAAATTTCAAAATCTATCTTTTTGATCATTATTATAGCTTTCTAATGATAAAATTAGACTTATGTTATCAGGATTTTATTTTTTAATTTACATCGAAAAATATTTTGTCATGCTTTTTATACAGATTTGAAAATATTTGAAAAACTAAATTTTTCATAAAAGTCTTTATTCAAGATTCACAGAAAATGTATTGTTTTTCGCTTAAAGCTATTTCACGATGTACTGCTAATCTTAAATGTTACATGTATCTTATGGATTACTATAAATCGTTTACAATGACATTCTTATAAAAAAGAGCAAAATCGATCTTTGCTGAAAAAAAAAAATCAATTAAACACTATACTCTCTTTTAATAATACATATACATCCTTTCGAGCGGTAAGTTATGATTTATAACTTTACAAACAATAACAAGATATACAAAAGTAGAAAAACAAGAGAGAATTCAAAATTGCGATCCTTCAAAAAGCTACAAAAGAACCAGAAAAACCGAGTCCAAAATCCTAGGCTCCCTGTTGAATCCACTCTCAAACGTAACAAAGTTGGAACGAAAGTCTATAGGCCCACATTCGACGCTCCAGGGAAAAACAAAATGGAAAGAAAAAAGAGGAAAGAAAATTTACACGGGGAAAGAGAGACAGCCTCGGACGGTCGAGCGGCAAGGCTCCTCCTATTTATCACAAGCTTGAGCTTCACCTGCTGCCGCTGTGCTCGGGCGCCGGCGTGGCTGGACGTCCGAGGCGTTGGCGACGATCACCCGGGGCTGATCCTCCTTGACGCTGCTGCTGCTGGTGCTGCGGCTGCGCGAGGTGCGCCGCTTTCGCGCGCACGTCGAGATGTGCGACGACCAGTGCTTCTGCTGGCATGGGTAGTCGCAGTAGGCTGTGTTCCAGCAGCAGTAGAACATGGCCTCGCGGCCGCAGACAACGCACCAGAGCTTGCGCTTGGTTTCCTCGATGCAGCGGGTCTTTTCAGCCTCGGCTTCGCGGCGTGCTTCGTGCAGAGCTCGGTAGCGCTCTACTTCCAGGCCTGCTTTCATCTCGCGAATGACCAGATCTGGAGGGAAAACGATTTTATTGATAGTTTGAATTTTGAAAAGGAAAATTGGGTTTGAAACTTGTAATTTTTTAAGTTATTTTTGTATGAATGCAAAAATAGATTTTTGAAAAAATTTTAATTTGCTAAAATTTTGTTTCAAAATCATCAATTTATATTTATTATATAAATTAAAAAACTTTCATGATTTTACTGCAATATTTATAAACAGATAATTTTTTTAAAAAAAGTTGAAAACTAGTAAATTAAATTGATATTGCTTTATTGAGACAAAAATCGATAGACATCAATAAACCAATATAAAACCTCATTTTTTTTAAACATTTGATAAAAGGTCTTGCAAAAACTATGAAAACAAAAGAAAATCTATTAACGCCCTTGAGTTACTAAGCGTCATTATGCAAAAAAAAAATTGCTAACTTTAACAAAAAGAAAATCAAAATCTAACTAACCGTTATTATGCTTGATCTCCGAGATCTCCTGCTGGTGCTCCCACCTCATTCTTTCCATCTGCAGCTTGAGAAAGTGTATCGTCGCTTCGTGGTTGTTCACAACGCCAGCTTCGCTTGCGCTTTTTTCCGCCGACTCTTTGATCGTTTCGGTAATCAATTGGGCCAGGCGGTTTGCCAGCTCCTTGGAGGTATAATGGATCTGAGCCGTTGCAGGCCCGGCTTCAGGAGGCGGCAGCTCATACGGCGTCGATGTGGAGTTACTGGCCGTCGCGGTACGAGCTGTGACTGTGCGCAGGCTCTCGGTGCTCTGTGCCGGAATGTAGACCATCGCGTCGGTGGGTGCCGCTGACTTGGACAGCGCGTTCGTCGGGGTGTGAACCTGGGGAAAGTTCGGCGGCTTGTTCGGGAAGGACTTGCGAGCCTTGCTCGGCTTGCGTGCTATTGTTAGCTGCTGTTGAGACAAAAATGAGGGTTACAGTTTTATTTTTATTAAAGCTGCAGGATGGAGAATGAATAGCTTGAGATCTGTGGACTGTTGAAGCTAATTTTTAAATTTGCTGTTTTATTTGTTGTTTTTACACTTTAGATTAGATATAATTATTTGCATATTTCAATTCTAGAATGAAATAATCTTTTTATGTTGATATATTTTTTTTCACTTCTTGAGAAAAAAGTTACCATGACAACACATTATTATTAATTGATGCCCTCTATATTTAATAATTAAACACTCTAAATTATTTTTTTATTTGAACATTTTAGAATAACTTATAAAGTATGATTTTATATGTAAAGATTCTAATATAATTAGTATAATTGTATCATATAACGAATATTTATAAAGAAAATACTTAAATAATTAGAATTTTTCATTTTTTAACGTTTTAAAATGAATTACAGGTATAAAATAAGTAATTTATTTATACATATTTTAACGATAAAAGTAAACAACTGTTATTTATTCTTACCTTTGGCTGATCGACTTTGATCGAACTTTGAATATCGTCCTTGGGCTCTTGTTTAATCGCCGTAATCGGAGGATTCAACCTCGTATCTTTCTCGCTGAAATGTCTCGCAGACTCCGACGTATTAGAGTTCATCGCAAGAAACAGCCCTTTCGTCTGATCCTTCTTCGCCGAAACGGGTATAGCCGTCATCGGCTTATTGCTGATGGGTAGATCATCTTTGTTATGCACAGGGAATTTAATGGCATCTCTGCTCACCGTTTTAGTTACTGTTTTATTTATAGTTCTGTTCTCCTGCTGTGGAGGTCTCGCTATAATTTTTGCATTAGCGGCAATCACGTTAGTTGGCTTTTTTAGATTACCAGCGATAAAAATTGCCTTAGGCTTTTGTCCGGGAGTGAGGACTTTAACATTTTCACTGTGGTTCTGCAAACTATTCAAAGCCGGCAACGGAGGCACAATTTTTCCGTTTGCACTCTTTACATTACTATTAGTATTAGTATTAGTCTTTTTGAGCTCCTCTTTATCGAACTCCTTCACCAACTTTATCTTTTTTACATTACTATTAATTATTTTTCTCATGGGTGTGATGGTCTTTTTAGGACTGCTATTGTTGCTTACTTCTAGGACTGCGGTTATTTCGGGTGTACTGCTGTTACTTTTCGGTACTTCCTTATTGCTAACGTTATGATTAACGCTTTGGTGCACAGCTGGCGTTGCTGGGCGGCACACAGTCTGAGGTTTGCTTTTTGCAATGACAGCGATGGTTTCTATTTCGGGACTTGCTTTATTTACAGGTGGCTGTGGAGGATCTATAGACATCTTTTTTCGCACTAGTTTTCGTTTCTCCACAGGACTTTCTACAATGCCATTTGTACTTGCCACGACGACCTTGGGATTTAGTGTCTTTTTTTCGGCTTTGGCCGCTACCGCTTTATTGTTCGCGGGGGTTTTAGGTCTTACTGGTTTCGGAGGGTCAATTCGTTTATTCGTAACAGGATCGTAAAAGGGTAATAATAATTTTATTTGCATAGGATCGGAAGGCATATACGATATTTTCGGTGGTGCATACCTAAAATTGAAATACATAATATCGTTAATTTGTATTAATTTATTAAAATTTTCATCAAAATTACAAAAATCTACACTATAACATTTTACTTTTCAATGTTTTACGTAGTTTCTTGAAATTTTGTGTGTTTAACTACTCCTATTAATAAGAATGTATTCCAAAAAGACGTTTAAAAAACGTGTATTATGTACGTCTAAGCTATCTTGATAAGTCTTTAATTAGTTTCTAGAATACGTTCTAGTCAATAGAAACCGTCGAATTAACCACATAAAATCAATTATTTTACGGAATGTCTCACCTAAATTCCCCAAAAACTAGCTCCAGCTTTTTAGAATGGTCCTCGACCTCTTTGACGCAGATCTCCATTTCAAGCTTCTTCTTCTTGGGCAACCCCACGGGCGGCTCCTGCGAGTAAAGATAGATGTCCTTAGGAGAGACCCAGGCCCGGTCGTGCTCGCCGAAGAATCGCACGTCGACGAGACCTTGTGCGTTGAGCCTCGGCATCGCTTTGGCGGGCCAGAACGGAAAACCTTTGAGTTTGGCCCAGACGATCGGATGGGGTCTGCGGCAGGGCTCGATGAACCAGGAGGGCAGCGGTCGTGGCAGATTGCGCCCATGGGCGAAGCAGTCCGGGCAGGCTTCGATTTCCGACACCTCTTGGCGCGCCACCTTCAGCATCTGCTTGGCCGTGTTCGTCAACTTTGACGTATCTGCGTAAATACCACCGCCTATGTAGGTTTATGCAAAGGAAAAACGAAAGAAGATACAGAGATATACAAAGAGATCATGCTTTTGTTCTTCATGGATAGAGTGTGTAGATGAAGGTGATCATGTCGCGTGATGATGTCGCATGATGATGAAGAATGATCGACGATAATCAATTCATTAAGACGCAGTATGTTGATATACAAGTATTTTATGTGACAATAATTTATTAAAATTTGTGACAAAGTGAGATCCACAGGAAAAATAGCAGCTGAATTTTTCGAGTGGTAAAATTTTGTTTAATAATATAATATTATTTTATAACTATTAATCATTTTATATAAAATTCCACATAAAAAAAGCTCTATTTTTTTACACAGTTCTCGCTTAGCCACATTCATTAATATATTATTATTTTTAATAGATTAAAAAACAAGTGTTAAGTTTGTTGGAAGCAATGGCTATTAATTTCCTGCATAATATTCTTCACTATTTTGCATCTTACATAACACAGTTATATTTATACTCAAAATAATACTTTTGTAGAAAAAGAAAAAAAATTGTTGACTAAGAAAAACGTGTATCATGTTACCTCATAAAATTTGACCTACATTCTTATTTTCAAATTAATTATTATAATAATAAAACAGATTATATTTAATATTTAGGCTAACAATGAAAGCAGCTATAATGCAATGCATAGGTATAGAACTAATGATTATTCTACTAAAGAAAATGCAAGGTCGAGTTTAGTCTTAATTAAATAGAATGAACTTACATGTATTGAACACTATGCAATTGTGTTGAATCCATCTTGCATCAGCCATAAATGCATCTGTACTACCATATAATTTGGCACGAACATTTGATTCAAGTAGACTCAAATCCATTGGTTTGACAACATAGTCCAAATAATTAGGAACTTCATTCAGATCAACTGCTCTCAAAAATGGTTCAGACTAAAAAATAAAAATAATGGCTTCTATAAAAAGTATTGTACTAATACAAAAAAATAAATTTTTAAACATAAAATCCTAATTTTTTTTTATCTAACCCACATACAAAATTTCTCAGTATTCTACTATAATTAAGCTTTATTCCTTTAGAACTAAGTTTTTTATTTTCTGTAATAAACATAAATCGCCAGCGTACCCCGTGCTGATCCCTCATTCTTTCAATAACGTGCTTCAGCATCATGCAGAGCTGATCGACGGTCAGTTGCGCCATCGCCGGGGAGCGGGTTTCGGCATTCTCGGCCTGGAGTATGCCGGCGCACTCGGCGCATATCCAATTGGTGCAGGAGAGCGGCGGAGCACCACCCATACAGCGCCTGTGCCATGACCTTGGACAGGCGCTGCAATGCGCCTCCACCGACTCCTTGTGGCAACGCCAGCAGAACCGATCGCTGCCCGCCGACGTCACCTCCTCCTCCTCCTCCTTCTCCTCATGCTGTAGCTTCTTGCGCTTGCTCGCGCTGCTGCCATTTTGCTGCTCGGCTGCCGTAGGAGAATTCCTCGTCGCTGGCGGCGTGCTATTAAGCAAATACACATTTGAGACTCGTTTTGTATTGATGAAATTGGATGATGAATTTATGCTTTGGGTTCTTATTTTTCATGATTTCTCTATAGCTACCTATTGGATTTTTGTAATTTTAAGAAAAATTGATAAAAATGTATGCTGATGAATTATTAGTTATATTTTTGGTTGGCTTAATAGTAAATTAAGATATTATTTTTAGGCTAGAAATTAGAAATTTTTTTGATTGTATTTTGAACTTTACACTTTTCTGATATTGTTATCTTGCATGTGCTCGTTGATGTCAATTCAAGGCAATTACTGCAATTAGTTTTACTTATTTTGAGGGACTCTTATGTAATGAAAACTTTATAACAGATTTTTTATACAAATATATATTTATTAAGCTTAAAGTCTTATCAAATTTTTTTGATAAGTGATGAAATGTGTGCATTAATTTTACTTGTAGGTTTAAAAAAATATATGTAGCAATATAAAATAATCAGCAAACTTACTTCTGACTTTTACGCTTTCTCTTTCCTTCTTTAGGATCTTTCACAGCTGGTTGTGTTGTAGAATTTGGAGTATCTATTTCTAAATTTTCTACATCTTTGACAGTATTAGGTTTCTTAACTGGCTTATCATTGTCTTTCTTTTCTTCTTCCTGTGGAGTATTGATTTTTGCAATATTCATAATTTCAATATCTGCAGAATCTTTTTCGAAATTATTTGTCTTTTCATTAGCATTGTCATCATTTGTAGTTTTATCGCTTTCTTTTTCCACCTCCTCATCAAGACTTATTCGATCAGGTTCCTTTTCAGTACTATCTGGTGTGCTTGATTCAGACACTTCCATTTTACTGGAAGTATCTAAAGTCTTATCCTCACTATTTTCATTTGAATCCATTGCTTAATGTTGCTATCACAGTATCTACAAAATAAGCAAGAAGTAACAGTATAGTAGTGTTTACATATTATTGATATTTGTTGCTATTTGATATTATATCAAAATGTACCTATAGTATGTACATTAACCTGATGCTAGTACACCCACACAAGTAATTATAATTATAAAATTCTAGTGGATTCATTTACAATATTTTATGTTAAGAATACCATACTTATTACAAAAATAAATTATAAATAAGTAGAATTGACCTTTTTTATTACTCTTAACTGTTAGGATGCTAGAGCAGCTTTTGTGCAACTCTGCAATGAGCTTATAGTTGGGCTACTTCAACACAGAGGGCAATACTTTCCCTAGTTTTGTGGCAACCAATATAACTGTATATTATATTACATGAGCATCAATTTAACAATATTCTCTTAAATTAAACGAGCAATGTAATATATAAGTACATTTTTTCAATACCAATATGCTTAACTGAACAAAAATAACCAAAGATTTTGGTTAACAATGACTAATTGAAACTCTACATCTACTGTTTCTCAATAAATATATGGAATTTAATTTGACAATATTTCAGTGAAAATATCCAAACTAAGTTTAGTTCTGTATTTGTGTTATGTAAAAAATAGAGATTTTATCTTTTATTTACAGTAGCTTCTTGAAGTCCTACATCTGAAAAGCCAATGGCTTATCTACACATTTGAGCTACTTCGCCTGCCTGAAAATTGATAGTAAAAATTATTATACAAATGGCTTTACAACTATACATGCTACATGATCAATAACTTTAAGGTAGTTCTAAAAGGATTAAAACTACATAATTATAATAAATTACCTTTATTCATGTACATGAAGTAGAACAGGAAAAATTATTCAAAGCTATTATTTATATGATATCAAGGTTAAAAGATAAAAGTATACTGCAAAATAAAAAAGTTTTAATGCTTATCTTCTACTTACATTTGAAATAAATTTTATAATCTAGGTCTTTCTTTTAAAAAAAATGAAGTTGTTTTTTTGTACTAATGTGAAGTTAGTAACAAGCATTAATCTTCATAAAGAATGTTAAAAATTACTTATTTTACTCAATTAATTTCATACTAAAGTAAATAAAAATATTTTTCACGCATTCAATACAAAACTTTAATTGCTACAATAAGTACATTGGCTTTTTTCCACCTAGTTATCACTCCATAATGCAAATTATCATCCTTATCTAAAGCAAAACAGAAACAGCAGATGAGATTAACTATTTTACAATTATGTACCTTCCTAAACAGTGCTCAATACAAATTGCCTACCATCAGTCAAACAATCTCTCTCAGCAATTAAAAGGCTCAGCAATTGCCAAGCAAAAAATAAAAAAAAGAAGCTGCTAAACAGGCTACTCGTAGAGGCTCAGCAGCAGCACTTTTACCTTTCGCCAGGCTCAAGGCTGCAACAGCAACATCATCATCAGGCTGCAGCCCAAGTGCCCTCAAACTGGAAACACGTCGTCGCTCATGACCAGAGAACCCTGCAGCCGTCCACGTCGATTCTTTTTCTGTCTTGGCTTTACTTTTTGCCTTGCTAAATGCTATATGTACACGCTAGGCTCTCTTCTTGCTCGCTGGTAGCAGGCAGCGGCGGCGAGCCTTGTCTTATAGGCTTCTCTTGGTCGAGCTATGTATGCTGCTACTCGTTTCGCTTCTCGCTCTCTATCTCTTTCCGACTTTCGCTCCGTCTCTCTCGGCGTCGACGATCTCTATCTTTCTCCCGAAGTTGTTCGGCCAGTTGTTGTCATTCGAGATTGGTGCCTCCATCTCGCGAAGTCGCCGCTCAACTTCGCCGGCGGTGAGATCACGTGGGTGGCTGTGAAACAGGGCTCGCTGCTCCGTTTCGCTCGGCGGCTCCGTCGCATCTTTTTCTGAAATTATGGCGACAATTTTTGTTAGGTTTATTTTTTGTTGATCATGGATATTTTTTCTATTTTGTTATTGAATTGACGATCTTTGTTTTGGCTTCTGTAAAGAAGTTAGAGCTACTTCATTTTTTATTGTTATTTATATCAATCAATTATATAAATGAGCTAAATTTACTGAATTCTTTAACAATTTCATTTTATATTATGCATAAAAGTACTAAATCCTTTCATTAATTTTAATATTCACAAAATGATTTCATTGAAATCTAAATAAGACATAAAAAATGTGAAGTATTACACTTTTACAAATATCTAAATTTTATAACTTTATCTTCTTTACAAGGTTGATAATATTATATTGTAGATAGATTGTATCTTTTAAATTTATTTCAAAAGTAGTCATAAGCTTTAATACTATTAATAAAATATAATTTCTATATTGCAAGTATTAAGATTATTGTTTGGATTTAATAGACTGAATAATCTGTTTCTGTTTATAACTATTAACTATTCATAAATATTACTTTTTTTATATTGTTTCTTAGTATTTTTCAGAATTTAATAAAGATCAAATATTTTAATAATATAATTTTCATCATATAATTTTTCTAATTATTAAATGATTAAAAACTATTACAATAATTATCTATCATTATGTTAGGATTTGTCCTAACATTGATATGGATTGACTGATTTATGAGATACTAATTAATTATTATTTAATTGTTATTATTTTATAAGAAAAAAGCTGATTATGCACTTACAAAATATTATTATTTATGAAATGAGGAAGTAAAGAAATTTAATTACAAAAAGATTAATAAACAAAATTTTAAGAGAGTTAAATTTTATTGCTCAACAATAATATGATTTTAAATTAGATTCTAGGAGAAAAATTTTCTTAATATATTACATTATAAAATAAAGAGACGAAATGCCGCGAAAAATTTGTACTACAATCTGTCAACCAAAGATTACCTTTGTAATTTTTACAGAAAAGTTAATCCTGCATTTTTGACATTCCCCAATTTAGTGCTTACCAAAAAAATTAATGCATTTACTCATACAAAAATTAACAAAATGGTATTTAAACGCCTCAAAAATGGTAAAATTTTAAAAACAATTTTTGAGGTTAGCTTCTTCCAAACACAAAAACAAAGCCCTGTTAAAATAAACTTAAACTTTTTATGCGTACAACCAAAAGAAGATTACCTTTACAAACATCACGTTGCTGCCAATCTCAATTCCCATGAACGACAATACTTTTTGCAACTGCTGCAAATTCCTTCCGCACAGCAGATTAGGTTAGATTCCCGCATAAATTTAGCGTATGCAGCATAGTTCTGAAAAAAAGATTTATTGTTTACAACTGTCATCGATCGTGAAAGCAGGTAAGACTGCGTGTAAGTGCAAGAATTGTATAAATTATCACGGTTAAACACGCCTGCGCATTCAATACTAACTCGCGAAGGAAGCACAAAATTAGAAATCCTGCTGCAATGCAACTGTAACTGTAGACTTGTACGTGTCAAGAACTTGTACTTACGTTTGTACGTTGAACTTTTTCTGATCCTTGATATTCCAAAAAAAATTTGAATGGTATATGTTAACTCCTGATGGTAGAAATGCCGCCGTGATGCCGTTTTATGTGAGATAACTGCATAAGTATTATTTTATATGATGGTTCCTGGTGCAACATAGAGAATACATCAACGTCATGTGTACATAGGTACTACTGCTTCTCGCGCACTCGTGGCCATAATCAAAACAATTTTGCCTATTGTTGGAGCCGCGGATCTGAGATTCTCGGAGCATGCGTACAATAGACAAAATTGCTGTTTAAATGGATTTTCTGTAATCTTGTTTAAAATTTTTGAAAAATTCATCACACGCTTTTTTACTTTATTTACAAGTATTTAAAACTCGAGCAGCATTTTTTAAAGGATGCATAAAAACTTCAATATTCGAATTCAATTTCATTTTTATTAAAAAGCAATCAAGTATTTACAATTGAAAAAAGCCATATCTCCCCAACACACCCATCATAAAAAAACACAGCTTATCAAAAGATAAAAACTATCGGGACTAGGCTTATAACATAACGATTTTCGTTTTGGAGCACACAGCTGCACTCCCCACCACTTCTCTTTAAAAAGCTCTAATCCATCTATACCTATAGCTATAAGCAGAGCCGTATAACACGCGCATAAACCGTATATACATCGAGAGAGAGAGAAGCAGACGCACATACATCGCGTGCGCGTATACACAGCGAGCAGACCAGGCATTGAAGGTTATGAGAATCTGTCAAAGTGTCGTCGATAATCGGGATTGCAACTGACGGTTCGCGACAATCGCTGGCCGGTTGTCGGGCGAACGATGGAACTCATCGACCTCATATCCATACCCCGGGTCGACAATGTGGTCCTGACGGATAAGACCAAGGAGAGGAGCAAGCATTGCAAGATTGAGGGGACACTCTGCATCAGTGGGCATCATCTCATACTCTCCGACGGCCAGAAGAGTAATCAGCAGGAGTTATGGGTGATTATGGCTTGGTTATGTGTTTTGATTTGGTGGTTTTTTCATTGGTTTGTTGAGAGGGCAGGGTGCGAGGTGATTTTGTTGCTGGTACTCGTAGTGGGTGTCTGTGGTTATTTGGCTGTATATGGCTTGTAAACATATTGCTGTATTTACAAGTAGACTGGTTCTGTAATATTTAGTTTATTTCCTCTTTTGCAGCTTTTTATTAGAAAGTTTTCATTCAATTTAATCACTACTTTGAGGACTGATCATTTTAATATTTTTTATTTGTATTTTTACCTAGCTACTTGCAAAATATTATTGTATGACACGCTTTACAATCTGATAAGATAAAAAAGAATAAACTCTAATGAATGATTTTAATATATTATTGAATTTTCATTGTAAATATTTGATTGTATTGGACATTTTTATTTTTAGCTCCTTTATCGAAACATCGATGCTATGGAAAAGAAGACAAACAACCAAATTCCTGGAGGTAGCATTATTTTAAAATGCAAGGATTTTCACATCTATCAGTTGGACTTTGGATCTACAAATGATTTACTTAAAGTAGCACAAACCATAGAGAAATTATCAAGCCTAGGTAACATGAAATTTGAAAATTTCTAACAGTTTAAATTTAATTAATTGTTAGATTACCAACTTTATTTATTCATTATTTTCAGATCAAACACTGCAATATCCATTTTTCTATAGACCTCAATCACTAAGCAATTCCAAAGTACAAATAGAAGATGGGTGGACTGCATTTCAACCACTCTCAGAGTGGTCACGGTTATTAGCAGCTCATGGAGATGAGTGGCGCATTAGTCATTTAAATAAAGATTACAAAGTCTGTAGTTCTTACTGTGCAGAAGTGATAGTACCTAGAAATATAGAAGATGAAATAATAGTTTCCTCTGCTAATTTTAGAGATAGTGGAAGATTTCCTGTATTAAGTTACAGACATGAAGGAGGGGTATTTCATTTTATTTTAAACTCAAATAGAATTTTTTTGTTTTTTTACTTTTAATAAACTTTGTTAATAAATGATTTTTAGGGTATTCTAATCAGAAGTAGCCAACCAATGTGTGGTCCTACTGGAAAACGTTGTAAGGGTGATGAAATGCTTTTAAATGCTTATTTAAGACCAGGAAAAAAGGGGTAAATATCACAAACATCATTTAGCAATTTCAAACTTTCAGTTTATAAATATTAAGTGTATAAAATGTTATATTTTTTCAGAGTTATAGTTGATACTCGGAGTCTAACACAAGCTCAGAATGCAAGGACTAAAGGAGGTGGTACAGAGATTGATGCTGCATACCCTCAATGGCTCAAATCACACAAAACCATTCCCCGTTCTAATGATTTATCAGATAGCTTTACTAAATTGATAGAAGCATGTAATGATATAAATTGTTCTACTTCTCAATGGCTATCTAGAGTAGATAATAGTAAATGGTTATCAGCTGTTCAAGATGCTATGAATGCAGCTTGTGTTACTGCACAGTGTCTTGAGCAGGAACAAACTGCCGTTTTGGTGCATGGTATGATCAATTTTATTTCACAAGATATTTGAAATTTTATGTGATAAGATATTCAAATAACACGCTATTATTGTAGGTGGTAACGGGCGTGATACCACCCTTGTAGTTACTAGTTTGGTGCAAGCAATTTTAAACCCAGACTGCCGAACAGTCAGGGGCTTACAGGCTCTAATCGAACGCGAATGGTTGCAAGCCGGACATCCGTTCTACACTAGAACACGTCATGGGGCCTACTATTCTTATGGTCCAAATCCAACGGACGCCCCGACGTTTCTTCTCTTTCTGGACTGCCTTTATCAATTACACTATCAGTTTCAATTAAGCTTTGAATATACGACTGAATTGCTTGTTGAAATTTTTAAACACGCTTACTCTTCGAATTACGGAACATTTTTAGGTAAGCATAATATTGCTGAAATAATCTCGAAATTCATCATCATATGTAATATTACATTCTTCTACCTTTAGGCGATTCGGAGTCGGAAAGAACTCGTCTAAAAGTGACCGAGCGCACCTGCAGCCTGTGGTCTTACATGAACCAGCCGGAAGTACTGGAGAAGTTCATGAATCCCTTTTACGAGCCTAACGCCGGGATAATATGGCCAAGCGTTGCACCGGTGAGCATCGAGTTGTGGCGTGAACTTTACTTAGGACACAGCTCCACCGCGCCTTGGGACGGTCTCTTGACTTGCGCTATTGAGATCAAGAACCGACACCAGACGCTCAAGCGTACCGGAACGGAACTGCACCAGCAGATTCGTCAGGCTCTGGAAGAAGTCGATTTGCTGTCGGACAACAACTCATCGTCATCTGCGGCCAGTGCCAGCGGTACCTACAATAATTCAGATCTGTTGCAACCGGAGAACTCGATGCATCGAAAGCTATCGCAGTTAAGCCTAGAGCAGTTGCAAAGCACTTGATACCACTTTGTCTTTCATCCCGAGAAGTTCGTAAGGTGGACCGTATATTGATCGAAAGACGTAGGCGTTAAACGGAAAACAATTATTCGTGATTGAATAAGTAGTTAGAGAATTTTACTTAAGAATATTAAAAGATGTTTTAGAATATGTATTTGATACTAGTTCCTGTTAAACTAGATTAGTCAAATTTTTTTAAATTGATTTTAAAGACGCATTAAGAGATCAATACTTCCTGAAAGAAAGAAAAAATGTGATCAAAGAACATTTTCAAATAATCATGCATAATTTATTAAAGATGTTTTAGAGAATTTGTCATATAATATAATTATATTGTCATAAAAAATGATAATGTACAATATACATTTCAATTACTCATAATTCTCGTCGTTTACTCGGAAGAATTCAATCACGTCTAATAATCAATATTTCGCCTTTGCTCGGTCGTTACGTATTTACATCACGCATTATTACGATCAATTATATTATACATAAATTATGTACACGAATATAACATGCATTTTTTGCATTGTCAGATCGATGTTGACGAATCTTTAATGAAATATAAATGTATATTACCACGGTGCGAAAATATTTTTATCAATAAGCCGAGAATCAATTTTAAGATGTAAAAGTATTGTAGTTTGTCTTCTCCACGTGGAAATTGATGTATGTATTATTTTTAATTTAAATGGAGACATACGATAAATGAAAATACTTATGCATATATAGAACAATTTAGATGAACAAATAATTGTCACAATTAAAACTAAAAGATGTCTTTTGTAAGAAAAAATGTCAAATATCTGTAATGATATGTTATTATTTATATTTAAATTTTAAAATGAATTCAATTTTCCCGAAAATTTAATTAAATTTGTTACTTTGTTACTTTTTTTATTTTTTACAACAAACGAATTTTTTAATTGTAAATCATGCATAAGGATATTTGAAATACTCTCAAATGTTATAATAAAATTAAAATTTGATTTTAAATATTTCTATGAAAATGATCAATTTATTTTGTAAATATAAAATTAACTATTTTTATTTAGAAGTACGAAACTTTAAGGAATTATATTGTAACATATTGTTTATTGTTCGCAAAACGTAATAAAAAGAGAATCGTAAAAAATTAATTTTAGTTAATTAGTTTTAAGTAAAATTAATTTTCAAGAATCCTTTTACAAAATTTCAAACTGATTCATCTGAATTTTGATATAAATAATTTTTTATACTTCTTTCTTGAGGCCTTTTATATTGCAATATATCTATATCTAAATAAATTCAGGGAACTTTGAAGGAGTGTGTCTTGAAAAATAGGTGGTGAAGCAGTATGAAATTTTGCAAATGAACTTCGCTATAAAGTATTTCGTTTTATTAAATTTGCGTAACAAGAAATTATATGTTACAGTATAACTACTTTTAAAAAACACTCTTAAAATGAAAAAAAATTAAAGATTATAAGATTACTAAATTTGTCATGCAAATTGCGTTTTATCAAGAAACAGAACAGCAGAAATGACAAAAAAAAATAATTGTGCTCTCTATAGACAAAGGAAGTCATTATATTAAAATTAATATTCGCCTACATGCTTCAATAAATAAATATAAAACAATTTATACTGTCAATACACGAAACCACTTCGTATGATATAGATTATCAAAAAAATGATCTCGCGGTCTCAGCGTTCACGAAATATTCTAAAAATAAAAATTCCAAAGAATGTAGACTTTTTGTTATATAAAAAAATTTTTTTTTCTATCTCTAGCGTATTAAATGGATTTTAAAATAGCACAATTATGATTTTATTATATTTATTAATAAAAATAATTGTAAGCAAAATAGAAATCGTACAAGAGTTTTTATTTCAAGCCAACAGATCAGTCGACATCTAATTTGAATATCCTCAAAGCCTTAGAACGTATCTATAATAATCATCAGCTTATATTAAAAATGATTTGTGCGATTTTATTAAAAATTATATTTATTATTTATTAAATATTTATTAAAAATGATGAGTGTGATTGATAAACATCAAATTTTAAAGGTATAATGCCTATAAGTGTTAAATTACCCTCAAATTCGTATATAAAAAATATGATTCATGTTTACAATGAAAAGTAGTTACAACCGTCAACGACGATTGCTTTTGCCCAAAAGTGTTTGTATACGATCGACCGTTGGTCGAAGGTACAAAAATCTAGCGCCCATTTACCGTTGACTGTTGTCGCAGCTGCCCCTGCGTGCACACCTAAACTCTTACACAGTAATAAACCCATCATCATTAAAAAAACTAAATATTCATCCATTAAATTTCGGAGCTCAATCTCATCTAGACCCAGCCGATCTCAAAAATCGTCCATCAACGGCACCTCCACGCCTCCTAAAAAAACCTCCTCACCACTCATTACAAAAAAAAATCTCAGAAAACAAAAATCCAATTCACGTGCTCCAATCCACCCAGCCACCTCTCTCTCAGATCCGTATTCCAAAAGAGTTAGCTTGCTCTCAGAGAGCACACGGCCCGAGATTTTTACCGTTATTCGGGAACGTTCAAGAAAGGACGCTCCGCGCGCGCGGCTCGCTCGGCGAAGGAGAGAAGAAGAAGAAGCGCGGCAGGAACGGCGGAGTATAGAGAAGCTATAAGGGCTATATAGGCATCACGAGAGAGAGATGATGCAGCTCTCTCGCGGAGCCATGGGAAAAAGGGAGCGGGACGCAGAGAGAGAAAGATGTATCAGGGAGAAGGGAGGGAGAGAACGCGCGCGCTCGCGGCAGGTGTTCTGGCACAAAGAAACCTAAAGGAATCCCGGAGCCATTAGCTTGGAGAAGGGGGGGCCGAAAAGTTTTTTCGCTACCACTTTTCGTTCCTCTGATTATGTAAAGATTTAACGGAGAGATTTATGATTTTTTATTGACGCTCGAGTGTGTGGATGCACGCGATATATCGGTTACAAATCGGCGCTTACAAAAAGGATGCGAGGCTCGATTGTTTCTTCTTTGTGTGTATATAGAGCTGCAGGCGAGAGAGACGCCAACTGTAAGAGGTGTGTATCAGGGTCCAACATCCATGGATGAGTGTGGATCTAGTCACGAATAGCAGATCAAAAACGTGGACTGAATTCAAACCCATCCAGGGCTACCGGACAAGACCTCCTCCTAAGCTCCGTACCTGGGATAAGACGATCCTCAATGTATATACAGATTCTTACGGGTTTTCGTGGGACAAACCGAGCTGTAAATCGAGCGTATAACGCGACTCTTCGTTCTTCTTCCTTATACAAACCGAAAAATTCTCGGCGATCTCGGCGAGTAGAGTCCGGGTCCTTCGAGCGCAGCAGGTACACTGAGAGAGGGGAGCCGAGCGCGCCGCGCGCTCTACATCTTTTCCTCGCGCACCTTTGGGGAGGGGAAGCGAAGAAAGAGCGCGCGCTCGAAAAACGAGATGATGGTGGGGAGAGAGACTTTCGCGGCCTGCTGTGTAGCAGCGCGAACTGACCCATTCCCCTTTTCTGCTGATGCCCTCTCCGCGAGGTTGTGTGGATGTGCGCGATTTGGAACGCGAGTGGGACTATCTTGCGGGAGCTGTGGAGTTTTGGGATTTTTCGAGCGCGATTTTTGAATTGATGATTGGGGGGGTTTTTAGATTGAGATTGATGTTTAGATTTTAAATTTTTTTTTTAAGAAATTTGATAAGAGATTAAAGATTGATATCTTTTTATTGTAAGAAAATATTTACAAAGTATATAATGGTAATTTTAAATAACTGGTAATACGTATAGCTTGAGCGATGTAAGAAATATGGCTGTATTTCAATCGCCTAGATTTTTAAAATAGATGTAAAATAGATGTGTTTAAAATGCTTAAAATATATTTTAAATTTGCAATAGTCCTGTATAATAGTACATTATGCACCAAGGGAGTAAAGTCGTATATTATTCCCGAGGGTGTTTTGCTGCCCGAGCGAAGCG
>UELX01003118.1:0-25537 GCA_900480035.1 Eupelmus urozonus | reverse complement strand
TTAGTGATACTTTTACAGGTTGATGATAAGGAACAGGATGAATTAAAAAATTTAGTCTCTAATAAAACGCAGTTAAAGCAATCATAGTTTTACTGTTTTAAAGAATTGTAATACTGCAGCGTATAAAAGTTACAAAAAGTTGTAAATTTGTCCATAAGATATAAAATTTTAACCAGTAGATGATAAATAAAATATTAAATTTAAAATGCAGTCATTCATCTAGTTTATTGCGATAATCTCGCATAAAAAAAATTAAGGAACACACTTTAAAAAAAAATGTATGCAAAAGCGACATTTCTTCTTCACCATCCTCCAAAAATTAAAAATCCACCAAACCGCCAGCTTTTCACATTTTAAAAACCAAACCGCTTCAGCCGCAGCGTAGCCTCTGCCGTCTAGCTCGCAGCGACTTCGATATTGTCTGTACATCCGCAGGACGCGAAAAGGAGGTGCACATACGCGCATCGACGACGACTACGTCCAGGAGAGGAAGACGAGACAAGCGTCTGACGGGCGGTGGCGGTCTACTTAAAATCGAGAAAAAATTAAATCGTTTTTCCATCAATTTGATTAAATAAAAAACTAAATATGTATGTGCAAAATTGAAATTGTCCAATAAGGTTACAGGATTTTAAAACGTTTTAAACGATATTTTGTTTAAGAGGTGATTCTTGCCTTGTTCGATTTTTCATCGTGGCTTTGCTTGCGCTAAAAACGTCTAATGGGGCAAATAACCACTTTACACACCCGTGCCAAAATGTACTATTTTGATTATCATGTGCGTGAAATAGCATTTACGCATTTGCAAAATACTATTTTACGCACATGGAATAAAAATAGTCCTTTTCGATATAAGTTTGAAAAAGTTGATTTTCGAACGAAAACGTGATTACCGCCCGAGCGCAGCAAGGGAGGTACTTGTCCGAGTCAATTTATCGAGAATCAATTTTTACACGTGTAATAAACGCAATATTTTGATTCCGCGTGTGTAAAATAGAAATTATTTACGCTTTTTGCGAAACACGTAAATGCTAAGTGTGTAACGCAAAAGTGTTACGCATAATCACGCACTTGTGCGATAATCAACCTTTTCACACCGGTATCAAAAACTACTATTGATAAGAAAGTCAAGTAAAATTTTATCACTTTTATCTAGGATTATACTTTAATTCGGCGATTTATTTCTTTTTATATTTAAAGCACGTTTCCAGATTGGAACAACTATCTATAATAATTTATGATTTCAAAAAGTTCAAATTCTTTTGAAAGAAAAAAAAATTCATTGCCTGTACTACATTTTCTATTCTCCGTACAATTCTCTTTTTATTCTCCGTTATTAACTCTAAACTTACTGTATACAAAAAATTCAAACAATTTTCAAAACCCCTAAAGCAACATAACAAAAAATGAAATTACCCACAAAAGAACTCCAACCCTCGCGCCTCGGCACTCCCAATCCTCCGAAGTAGATTAATCCAGGTCGTCCATAATCTTTCATCAGAGCATACCGCTTGCCCTTTCCGCACTCGGCACCTGACTTACGCAGAGCACTCGGATCTCTCATCGCGTCGGTCCTCACCGTCTCGTGTTGTTTCACACCTCGCTAAAGAGCCGCGCACGCAATTATACCGCGAGCAGCTCACGCAAGCTATATACGCGTATACTAATTATCCGGCGCCATGATGGATCGCTTCCCGTTGGAAGCGCGCGAGCTCTCGCACAATGAGCTGCTTCGCGTTATTTCCATTAAGGAGGGAGGGGGGCAGCCCGACATACGAGAGGGCCCAAGGCGTGACCGGGCCAATTAATCAGCGGCGTATTAGGTAGGCCCTCGTCCGGTGGACACTGCGCGCGCGATCCTTTGATGAGAGGATGATGACGGTGAGAGCTGGCTGCTGTTGCGGTTTCACGCTTTTCGAGCTCAGGTGAATTTGCATTTGGTGAGTTGTGCGTGCGTGCTGTGCTGGGGTTGTTGTCTTTTCGGTTGGTGGGTTGATGTAGTTGAGTAGTGGTTGAATTGAGCAAGTTTTTGAAAAATTGTAGTAGTAATGAGTTATTGTTTAAGTTAATGATATTTTTAGTGACAATTGTATTATTGGCGGTAATTGTTAATTATCGATAGAAGAAATAAAGTAACTGGTATTAGCGGTTTTTATAAATAAGATCATGAACAATTAATATAGAGTTACTTAACTGTTTCAATTTAGACTAGATAAATTTACCGCAGTACTTTCGAAAAAATTCCATTGTGTTTGGAATATACAATCCAATTACGTTAATGAGCATGTATTAAGTCAGAAACAAAACGTTATAAAATTAATACGGCGGCTATTAATTATCTAAAACTTAATTACGAATTAAGAAAAATTATAAATCTGATTCTAAGATCTGAAAATATCTTTCAGTCAAGCACCTTTTTCCAAAACGCTTTATTCAAAAGAACAAAACTTGAAACACCGCCTCTCCACTACACACCCAAAGTGCAAGCATAAACCCCGAATCTCTTGCTCACTCTTCAGGCCGGCTAATTCGCTGAAAGCACATCTCCCGCGTCGCTTGAAATTTTCTCCGCAAACCCAGAGACTTTGCCTTGGAAGCCCTCCTCGGGCACGTATACTTAGAGTCTGGATCGCGTTAGCACTCTCAATAACCGAGGGCCGAAAATAGACGAACCTGCGCGCTCTCGGCAGCGGCGCTACGTCCGAGCGAATCAAGGGAAATGGATAAGTCGCCGACAAGTCCGAGGCTAATACGGCGCTGTCCGCGCGAGCCGGCGAAAATCGTCTCATCGTTGCCGGGCGAGCGCGCGCTCTCTAATTAGCCACTAATTATAATTGATGGCTAGAGCGTCGGCGTCCTCGTTCCCTCGAATCGAAGTCAAAGAGCGCGCGCCCGCGCCCAGGACGACGACCGGTTAGAGGCCGGAATGACGCGCAGTGGAGCGCCGGAGCCCTTTTGAAACTAGCTGCGCGACTAATTTATTATCTCGCTAGGCGCTCGCGCTTTTCGCGATAATTATTCACGCGCTAGCGCCGTGCGCTCTCTCTCTCGGTGTGAAGTGCGAGAATTTTGGAAGATTGCTTCATAGTTGGAGTGCTTTGAGTTAAGCTACTGTTACTGATATTATTATTTTCGACGACGAGCTCGTTTAAAGTTTATGAGATTTGATGATGTTTCCTTTTTGGTTGGTCTTGTGATGGATGCAATGAAATGTCAATATTGTATTAATATTTTTTTATTGTTTGCAATATTTATGCAATGTTTTGTAAATATTATAGTAATATTTATTTAGTGTCTGCAATATTGTAATCATGGCATCTATATTGTAATATAGTATTAATATTTGATTTTGCAATGTTGTATAAATGTTGTCCTTGCTATATTGCTTAGAAATAAATACTACTTCTATATAATATTGTTACAGTTATCCTCAAAACAATTTAAAGATTCTTGATATTTGAGGTACTTGGTATGTTACAGATTCAAATACCCACTGCAAACATAACATGTATTAATGAAAAAGAAAAAATTATTCTTAAAATACTATTTTATATTTTATTGAAACATAGGTGCATTCAATATTAAAAAATATGAATTCGTAATTCGTACAATTATATACACTTATCTTAATCGATACTAAAAACCAACGCGATTTCAACCGTCCCAGTATACCTGCTCTACAACAAGCCCCATTTCCGTCACTTCGAAAAGAATCGCTCGCTCCTCATTCTCAGTCAATTTGTCGTCGATTGAAAATACGAGCAACGCGATCCCGACATAAAGAACCGGAGTCACAACGGCAGAAAGGGGACGAAAATTTATTAAACCAAATTATACAAACTGCGCGCGAGGGATACGCGCATAAAAAACGAGAGGCAGCCGAGAGGCGAAAAAGAAATTAAAGACTCTCGAGTTCTCGAAGAATCAAGGAAACAGGGGAAACAAAAGAGACAAAAGCTCCGAAGAAGAAAGAGCAGCGAAAGTTACACTCGCGTGTATAGCTGGGGGAGCGCGCGCGAAATGACGTCTTTACGAGCGAGGCCAGTCTTCTTTTCTGCCTTTGATCTGTCAGCATGCCTGACGCGTCAACATTGGACGCGCCGGGGCCAATTTATGATAATAAACGGCGACGATTTATCGCCGGGCTCGCTGCTCTCGCCTAATGCAACTGCTGCGAGCGCAAATTTAGAATTGGCCCGAGAGCGAGCTGAAGTTGAGTGTGCGAGTCGGTACTAAGTAGGCCTCTTGTATTACGTCGTTTTCGCCACGAGCACGAAGATGTATGTTTGCTTTTGTAGGCAGCTCGATGGATTGTGCTGGAGGTGCGACTTGGACGATTTGGACTTTTTGCGATGGAGTTGAGATTCATTATATTGGTTGGCTTTATGTTAAAATTCGTGACAGTTACAGAAAATAGTATTAATTATGTCTTAATACTGAATTAGACGTTATTTGAAGTTGTATTCAAAGAATGAAAGAAGTAATTATACATTTCGATATAGTTTATTGCTATTAAATTATTTTTTGTTACTGATTAATATGAAAGTATTAAAAAGTATTTGTACGCTAATGTAAAGAATTAAGTAGCAATGAATGTTAAAGTTGAATAATATATTAATTAATTACGATTATAAACGAGCTTTAGTGTCATTTGAAAAGGTCGTAAAATGCTAGAAGGGAATTCTGGAGTGCTGTTCTCATTAACTTTGAAGTCTTCTCAAGATAATTTTGACATTCATATGCTTCTATTCGTTCCTTCTAATGAGGAAAAAGAAATGAATATAAACATTACTGCAATAAATAACAATAAATGCGTAGGAACTACTTTAGTGCCTACTTAATTACAAGTTCCATATAGGGAATCGCTTAAATATTCCTAAAATGGATCGTAAAAATTTCAAACTCCTCTCAACTATAAGAATATTTTTATCACAATAAAACTATATACTTAGCATCAAAGTAATCCTATCTATTCATCTAATACTATTTACTTATTCACAAAAAAAATCATCAGCATCTCAAAGATATAGAAAATCCTCACCATTATCGTCTTGAATTCCAAGAAAATTTTCCAACGCAAAATGCACTCTTCAGAAGAAGCCCTAGCGCGATACATTAACGAAACGGGCTTCGTTTGGAAGCGGAGAGCCGCGCGCTAATGAAACGCGGCGCAGAAATATCTCGGTCGTTTAATTAGAGGCAATAAACGCGCGGAAGGAGCGAAAGAGAGTTCAATTGCCCGCGCGAGGGCCGGAAGAACTCTGGAGAGTTGTCTCCTCTGCGCCCGAATATTCGGTTAACCGTGTGTCCTTTCTTCTTCTTCGCCGTCGACTTTCGGCTCTTCGTGAGAGCTCGGGCGCCTGCGCTTCCTTGTACTTTTCGAGCGCGGAGAATGAGGAGCCGCAGAAAAGTCGAGGGATCTCGGGGAGCTCGGCATGTATAATTCTGAAAAGAAGAGCAAAACCTCTCAATATTTAGGCAGGTGTACGCCGGAGCCCATTGCTGGGTGGAAATGTCTCCTTTGCGTCTTTCTCTTGCCTTCCTCTTTGCTTGTTTCACACTTTTTGGAGCAGTTTTTAGCATTATCTTAGAGTTAGTAATATAATTGTTTAAAGTTGGGCGTTCGTTTGTACATATTCAAGTGTTTAGTTATTAAAATATATGTCTTGAATCGATTTTCAAAACTTATAATGCTATTCACCTGCCGATAAAATGTTTTTTACACCGCTACATAGTTACTTAAAATTAAAAATGAAATAGTTATAATTTTCAAAAATTCCAACTTCTTCCCTCAATTTTTCGTCATGCCAAAGCCACGACGAACCTGGCAACTCCCGCGAATATTCGACAAGCTCCCTACTATCGCCTCAATCTTTCACGACTGCCGCGCTCTTCTTCGTTTCGCATTCCTAGACGACGCGCGTGTGACGAGACTAGCTCTCGACCGGACGTACAGATAGGCCCGGATCCTCCAGGGGACTCGTTCCGCGCGGTGTCGTACAAGCCGCGCAATCCGCAAGAAAACAGAGAATAAGGATAGCTCGTGAATGTCATAGTAGAGCCTTTCGAGCTGCTCTAATGCATGTGTGATGCGCTCTTGTTTTATTTAGGTTTGCCTGAATGTTGGAGAGCGGGAAAAGCTTTGGCCGAGCGGTGCGGGTTTCGATGGTTGGCTTTTGGAGTGGGATGGGATGATTGCGAGAGGTGTGACACGGGAGTATTATCAGAGCGGTTGGTGGTGGGAAAAGTAGATAACGGTTTGGAAAAATATTTTAAATTGTTATATAAAACAGTGTTATTTTAAATTATTCTTAACCACAAGTAGATTATGCCCGAGATTGGTAAGACAGGTATATTAATCTCTTTTTTTTTCGTAATTAATACTTAAAAAGAAATATATATTTTAAGAAAGTATTCAAAGATAATTTTATTAATTCAAAATTGTTTTATAGTTATGTATTACTCAACATAGTACAGTAACAAAAAATTGAAGTACCATTTCAAATTTTCGTTTACGAAAATTCGGTCCACCTTCTTAACTCCAATCAACAAAACACGGTCTACTGACTGTCATTAGTATTCTATAAAGAGCCAGTCTACTCAACTAACCGTTCAACAAAACCGACTCTCCAGCAGCAGGAAACCAAAAGCAACAGAAACTAGACGTTAAAACGATTATCTACAGTCCCATCGTTTATGTCCGGTGCTTTATTGATTCACCCATACGCTACAGAATCGAGCTCGCGAGACGAGCGAGAAAAAAAAGTCGAAAGGGTACACTTGGCTCGCGAGACACGTGCATTGTCCGCAGCGTCGCGGCCCTTCTTCGTCAACTCGCCCAGCACGTCGCGGACTCGCGACTGCACTACTGTAGTAAGGGTGGCGTCTCAACAACGTGACCGATTGCGCCGATGCCAAGTCATAAATAAGGTAGCCGCCAGACGTACTGAATCAAGGATTCTTTATGTATTTGTAGGAAGAGGAGGTTTGAGGTTGGAGGTTCGGGCGGTTCTATTTATTAGGGTGTGTGTTAATATGTGCGTAGTATTGTAGATTTGAAGAAATGTTGAATAATTTGAAATAAGAGAAGGTGCTTAAATTGATAATTTCAGGTGTAACATAAATATTAATAAATCAATAACATTGTTTGAAACAAGAATTTGTAATATTTTATTTACAGTTGAATTATTAACAGTATAGTTTAAGTTTATCTTTCACAAATAACTACATACTTTCCACAATCCTGCACATAATTCACTGTAACTGCAGAATAACTACACGCGACTACATTATTGAATCGGGACATATAAATATTGCCTGCCAGTCCCATAGCCGCACGCGTCTATACCTAATTTCGAAGCGACACAAGCCACGGGTATGTATTCTTATATTTCGCAGAACAAACAAAGCCCCCTCTGTCCTCGTTCTCGTCCGGTATAAATTGCACTTGTAATATTTTATTCAAAGGCATCCCCGAGACCAAAGTCCATAAACCATTACAGGGTCAAAGGAAAAAGAAAGAACAATATTATCCTAGTTAATAAATCGACGCACTGTATAACCTTCCGAACTCGCGCTGTCGTCGCTCGAGCTCAGCTCTGTCCTTCTCCCCGCAGCCTCAAAATGTAAATCCGCCTTTTTCGCGGTAATAAATCCATACGCAATGGCTGGGAAACTATGCAAAGAATCGATTCTGCTCGCGCTCGTTGTTGTCCTCTCTCTCTCCCACTTTCTGTCTCCACTCTCACTCTCTCTCTCTCTCTCCTTTGGCTCTTCTTTGTTTTTTCATTGCTTTCCATTCTTCTTGCCTCTCTGCGTGCCCTTTTGTGCCGCCAGGTCCGTTGACTCTGATATTCATGTTTTTCTATTTTCTTAACAAATAATTATTTTTAAGCAAGACTTTGGGATATACATTTAGTGAAAGTTTAAGAGCATGCACAAGTGAAATTATGATTTAATTGTATCTTAATGAAATCTTGAGACTAACCCGTTATGTTAAAATAAAATATGTTTTCAAAAAAGTTACAATATTAAATTTTTATTTTTAATAACAAGTACTTACATAAATTTTATGAACTTAAAATAATGGAGGAATATTTCGGTGACTTAGTAGTAGTTTTTGATACAAGTCCGAAAACGTTAAGCTCAAGTAAAGCGAAAGTGATAATCGCTTGAAACGGGAATCAATTTTGGCACATGTGTCAAACAATTATATTTTTTGATACAACATTTATATTCTGCATTTAAGAATTTTGTAAAATGTGTAAAGTGCTATCAAAGATAAATATTTATAAAATTTAGCATTTTTAATAGTTTATTTTTTTAAATACTCTATTCTTTAATCTTATTGTTTGTAAATTAATGGAATCTTTTATGGTTCATATATGATTATTAACCAATATTTGTTTTACATAACGGAAATCATCTTGAACGCATGTCTCATTCGATTAAATTTAAAAATAACCAAAGTGATTTGTGAAATATTACAACTGCATATCTACAATTTCTTATTTCAACTCTCCAATAAAATAAAACAATTAATAACCCAAAAGCCGCAACAAATATCCCCCTAGCTTCTGGGAAACTATGCAGAAAGAGAATTGATACCAAGCCGACAACATGTCTTCTCCATCCTCCATTCCACACGCTCACATTGTCTTCCATTCTTCTTGCGCCTGTACTCAGAAACACACTGCGCCCGATCGCCCTCCATAAAGGGCCCAGCTCGCTCCTTTAAATAAAACAAACAGAGAAAAAATCTAGTAAATCGCACCGCGCAGCCGCGGCTATCCGAATCTGAAGGCTCGCTCGCTCGAGTCAAGACGCACACTCGCGTACACGCTATGAATAATGGATAGTCCCTCTCTTCCTTAGTAGGAGTAGCAGCAGCAGCAGCAGGAGGAGCAGCCTCATTATGCAGGGTGAAAGGGTCAAGGGCAGTTTTATAGGCGGCGTCGGCGATACACGCCACCCTTTGTCGCTCGGCGAAGAGCGCGCGCAGGTGGGTGCCTCGAGGAGGAGAGAGAGTGTACTTAACGAGAGAGGAGCGATGTAAGCGAGCCGGGACAAAGGGCGCAGCTAGGAGGACGTATGGGCCAGGGCAATGAAATAAGGGCAGGATGCGAGCCGGGATGTGCGATAATGGAAAACAGAAGGTATTCTGATGCGGATCGCTTGTTGGTTTGCTTGCGAAAAGTAAATTCTGGGTGAGGAGGAGGGTTTTTATTTAGATATAACATGAAGGTTTAATGCTTTGTAAGGCAAAATAAATTATACATAAACTATGTAATTTAAATTATGTAATGTATTTTATTTATACTAATAAGAAATTTCAACAACATATTTAGGCAGTATTCTATGTAAAAAATACAAGTTCTTTCCGTTTTCTACAAGTAGGCTTTTGTTTCAACGATATAAAATATCAAAATATTATAGTAACGTTTTTCAACTATATTTTAAATTTTTTAATTAATTTAATCAAATATAATCTATTTGTAAGATACAGAAAATGAAATTTGAAACGATTAATATATTTTCTCACTATAAAAAATATATTTTCAGTCATTATAATCATATGTTACTATACTAAACTTTATTTAATTATAAAATTATGGAAAGAAGTTAAGAAAATGATATAAGTGAAATTTTGTTGACAATATACCATTGAGAACAAAGTACACCTATTGCTATTTTGGTTCACGATGATTCATTATACCGGACAATAAGAGAAGGTAAAAAAAGGTAAAATGTGGGTATTCTTTTTCGTAGAATACTCTCCAAAAATTTTATCGGAATTCCTTCACTAAAGGTAAGATAGGTAAGATAAAGGTAAGATCTCACTCCTATTTTTCAACAGTATAATAAATCTAAAATTTGATCAAATAGAGATAAAATAAAATCAAACGATGAAATGAAATATAAATTAATATTAAAATAGCATTTTTACTTAAATAAAAACTACATTTTGCATACTAGGTATGACCGCATTTTTCTAAACAAAGTTCTGAAAGCCTTGTGAAAATCGATTTTTCAACGCTCATTATTTTAAGTATTGATTTTTGATTATAAATTGTGTGAAAAGAAAGTTAGGCATAACTATTTACAACATTCAAGTTTCTGTAAAAATGGACAGTTTTTAAAATTTGATATATTCAAAATGTATAGCTCTAAATAAATCAAACAAAAATAAGACTGTCCTCTTCTCTCATCAAGCCAAAAAACCAGTCAAAATTTCAGCGAAATGTATTGAGAAAATTTAGAAACATTTTTTTCAAAATATATGACTCCCCCATAGATCCTGCCTGAAAAGTAATAATATTTAATACTCTTATAAATCAATTTAATAAAGCACACCGTATACAATATTTGTATAATTTCGTATTAAAATCATACCGCGGCACTGGCAGGCCTCTTGATTTTACAACAGCTCTTCATAACTCGAGCTCCGCATCAGCCTCCCCCGAATCTCAGCTCTCCAGCCAAGCCATAAAAAAAAGACGAGCCACGAAAAGAAGGTCCGCTGTCAGAGCGGCTAGCCTTAATAATGAAATTACGTTTTCAAATTTCCGAGATAACCCGAGCGGCCGTAAATAAAGAAGGATACACACGCGGCCAGAGAAAAAGGGCTCAGCGAGACGCAGCGCAGCGGCATAAAGAAGAACCGGAGGAGAAACCCGAAATAATGGCACAAAACGCGCAAAGAGAAAGAGAGAGAGAGAGAGAAAGAGAAGGGGGTGAGGACACACACACACACACGTAGAAGGAGAAAGTTCCAGAGAGCTGCTGAGCTTAGCGTGTGTCCTGCAGTCCGCAGGATCGTAAATATCAGCCGGCCGGGGCGAGCGCGATGCTAATCTGAATGCAGATGCGCTGCTGCTGCTGCTGCTGCTGGCCGGTGCGCGCGCGCGCTGCGATCTATATGAAGGGCATTACGTCGTCCGAGAATGTAATTGTGTTCTCCAGCGTTCGCGCGCCACTCTTCGCCCTTTCGAGTCAGCCTCTCTCTCTCTCTTGCCACGGGATTTAGGACTCTGGCTTCTCTCTCTCACACACATACACACGAAAAATGTCTCTCTGGCTGCTGCAGTGGCCAACTTTCCATGCACGGCTGGTGTGTATAATCCGCAGGGTAAAGGAGATGCACGCGTGCTCGCCTCCCTTTTCTTCTTTTAACGTCTCTTTGTCACTCCGCCTCCCTCCCTCTCTCGCATTTAGCGTGTCTCTGCTCTTTTACGGAGAGGCCTGCGCGTGGAATTCAGTGGCAAGCACGAAACAATAGCTAACTCGGTAATGGGAATTTTCTCTTCTCTCCCTCAGTCTTGCTCAGAAATAACGCGCGGGAGGAGGGGCCCTGTTTAACGACCGGAGGAGAACTTTAAGGATCAGATGGATAAAGACGATAACGGCCGCGAGCGCCCGGATACCGATATAATAAATTCGTTCGCCGATGTCGTCGCGCTAAAGAATCGCGCGCGCGAGTAGCTGACCCGCTTCGAATGCGAGAGAACGAAAAAAACGGGAGGATCGCATTTTGCTCTCGGCGAGAGCATGCGCAGCCAGAGATAATGAAAGGGCTCGTTACGCGCAGTCCTCCTGTACTTTTTGACTTATCTTTTAATCGTTAACCTGCGCGCTGCAGTTGGGCTTGAGCCGGCGCGTGCGCCAGTCTCTTTTGGGCTCCGTGTGTGTATATGGAAGAATGCGAGCCGCGCTCCGACGCGACTTCGCGGTGCCAGCTGCTTTTGGCGAGTCGCGGTTTTGGTATGATCGGTTAGCAAGAGCTGTACTTGAGGTAATGGGATTAAGATATTGCGCCTTTTTTAGAAATATTAGTGATTACTAGTAGAAAAAGAGAATCGTATAGAAATGAAATAAAATACTATTTCCTCGGCTTCATCGATAATCAGACATAAATCAACGTAAACAAGCGATACTGCGCACAAACTGCACAACGATTAGCGATAACAGCCCAACGCGGCACTAATGCGCGATCGGAAAAAAAAGAGAAAACGCTGAAACAGGTCAGTATCATCGGGCGATTCTCTAATCTCGACAGTACCTGCTCGACGAAATCCCCGAGAATTTCCACCATAAAACTCAAGTGCGCGCATACACGGGGAGAAAAAAAGCTACAAGGAAAGCCAAAAAGAGCGAAGGAAAAAGCCTGGGCTAGTCCCCCAGCCTGACGAGCGAAGATAAAGAGGTCTTAAGCAAAAATAACAGTTATCTCAGCAAATCAGCGACGTCAGTTCTTCCGCGCCTGTAAGCCCCCCGCGCTCACTTCAGAGTCCGAGAGAGAGACTAGGATCGAAAAGGCCTCTCGCGCGAGAGCGAGAAGAAGTAGGAAACGGCTGCCGGCCCCGTGTGTGTCAGCACACACAGCCGAGGCGGTATAATTAAGGCAGAGGCGAGAGGTAGGAGGAGACGACGACGACACTGGCCGTGCGCGCAAGAGATCCAGAAGAAGAAGAGGGGGCAAAGCGGGAGAGTCTGTGTGTGTGTGAGAGAGAGAGAACTGCCCTAGATCACCGGACGTCTAGCGAGCGGAGCTGTGAGCGCAGATAAGGACCGCCGCCAGGACGACGTCCAAGATGGACGGCCGCCGGCGGAGCCTCGCTCTCTCTCTCTCTCTCTCTCTCTAGCTACCCCCTCCTATACTCCTAGCTCTGGAGAGAAGCTCTCTTCCTCTGTGAGAGCGGGGATCCTTATTTATACGCGGCAGCGTCGCGCGCGCGCGAGAGAGAGAGACTAACGCCCCATTGTCCCATTTCGAGCCCCCACTCCGGCTGCCGAGGGGGGTAATCTGCCGGACGCAAATCTAAGGCCCTGATCCTGCGGGCTACCGCGAAAATCTATGACGCCCTTTAATTTACACGCACGGAGAGGCTGCGCGCACCGGCTCTCTCCGGGGCTCTTTCAAGTCCTCGCGCTACCGTCTTTGCCCTCCCTTTCTCGCCTTTCGGGAGGTTTGTTCGGATTTAGAATGGCAGTGATTTCGTTTTTTTGCGTGTGTTGACTGCTTCTTGTGGTATCGGAGAAAAGAATTGTTATTTGAGGGAAATCGGGTTTTTATAGAAATCGTTTAAAATATTATGGTGACGTAGTTAGAATGTTTTGATTGCTAAGTAAGAAACAAGTATTCATTGGTTTTTATGATAATTAATGCGAAAAGAATAAAAGAATCACAATTATTAGTAATATGTGTTACAGATGCCTTAGAGTTTGGAATAACAATGAAAAAATACTATTTTAGTATTAAAAGAATATCATTTTAATATTACAATAATATTGTTGTAATATTAAAATAATATTATCTTAATATTAAAGTAATATTATTTCAATATTAAAGTAATATTTGCATTCACTTTAAAAATCAATGAACAGACAATTACAGCAACCAACTCATCTTTACATCAGCCGTGTAAAATAACTCACCTCTCCACCAATAGCAACCAATGATATCCTACAAACCAAGCGCTTCTCTCCCTCAAAGCCCATTCCAGCTGACTTTCGCGTGCGACCGGCGCATTTGCATGCCGCGCGATCTCGCTCTCCGAGCCGCGCGCGCGTGGAGTCGATTGTCGAGAGCTGCTGCAGCGGCGACACCCCGGGGGAATTCCCCCGACGACCTCGATCCAGCCGTTCGAGTAGCATGCCGAGGAATCCGATCGTACGCTGTCGGATTCGCGAAAGTCGCTGATCGATGACGCGGAGCAATCGGCGAGAATCGCTGCGGCGCGCATTGATTGAGATTATTGAATTAAAGGGTTTTGAGAGAGAGAGTGAGAGAGTGATGGGTTCGAGTTTTTCTGTTTTAAAAGAAATTTTAGTTAAAGTTTAATACATAGTTGTATATTAAGAATTTGAGAAGCTTGCTTATCATTAATTGAATGTTTAGCGTGTGATAAGTAATCCAATATTTTGTTTTTGTTTTATTTTCATAAATACTAATTTAATTTTCCTAGTTGTTTTTGCTTTTAATGATATTTGACATAACGTAGTTACGTAAATAGTTTTTTATCACAGGTAGTTACAAAAATTAAAATATTTTAAAATAAATGATATAAATTATCAAGGTATGGAACTTCACGTTATAGATAGTACATCAATGATATATTTTTTTAATTCTTCTAGAAAGAATGTCAGAACTTTAATAATATACAATAACAAATTTTTAACTTTGTCAACCAACAAGTTGTGATCATTTCTATGTTTGATCTCATCAGCAATAATGCATCCTTTTTCGCACAGTCTTCTCCAAAATTTCACGCATGCAACATTAACACAATACGACATCATGAATAAAACAAAGCCCTCCCAGAAAACTTCCTGAACCTTCAGAAACGAAAATTCTGAAATTAGGATTCGAAAAATGTCCCGCCATTATATACATACCGCGCAGCATCCCGCCCCCGAACAGTCGAAACTCATCACAGCAAGGAAAAAAAGGAAAACTTTTTCTCTTCGTCTCTACGATCGAGCGTCAAGCATCCAAAGAGTGAGACAGAGAGAGAGAAAACGTTCTTCGGCGCAGGGGGGACAGCCAGCAGTAGTTGCTGACGAGTTCTCTTTTCTCGCGATTTCAGGATCATTCGAATTCTCGGCGCGCTCCGTAAAGTGGAGGAAGGAGACGGAAGGACAGGACGCGCGGGCACACACAGGACATCAGGAGGATATATATACACGTAGGCGTTCAAGAGAGAAGGGAGAGAGAGAGTCCTGGGTCAAATATTAACGTCGAGTCCGATAATTGCGAAGTAGATTGTAGGGAAGGGTAGCGCGCGCGGGGAGAAGAGCTAGAGAGAGAGAGAGAGAGCCAAAACGATGGCGGCGGCGGTAGCACGGGCGCGATACCATCTCACCCTCTCCATAAATATGTCGCAGCGAGCTTAACCCCCGCTTGCCTATCTCTGCGAGCGAGCGAACGCGCGCGCGGGCCCGAAGAGTAGGGGAGGCATTAATGTCAAAGCGAGATGGGAGTTATGGCTCCCCCGTCAATTCCCAATGAATTCAACGCTTTCGCCGGGCGCAAGCCGAATCGATATAATACGTTTCGAGCTGCCTCTGCGCGCTGCACACAGCGAAATTCTCTCCTCTTATCGCAAGCGCGAGCCTCTCTCTCTCTCTCTTTTACTATATCTTTGGGATTCTTCGAAGGAGGAGAGGAAAAAAACGTGCGCGCTTCGATAAAAAAAAAGAGATAGAAAATAAAGTCGAAGGAAAAAACAGTAGATCTGGAGGACTTCATTGTGGATGAGGTTTTCCTTTGAGTGGGATGATAAGGGTTGGAAGAGGGAGAGAGCAGCCTTTGATTCTTACCGCCCCCTTCTGGTTCTGCTAGTCTGTTTTTTTTTAAGCGACTTCTAATTCCGGAAATTAAAGCGCGGATTTATGAGATCGCAATGGAAGAGAGTTTGCTGTCTGTGTGCGCGAGCGCGCCTCTAATAGCAATAAAATATTTTCTCGAGCGATAAAGAACGTTATTGCCGTTAACGGAGAAAAGAGAGACGGCTGGCGACTTGTACACACTTAAGGGAGCGCGAGATATACTGAAGTTTTTATGCGCGCTATTTTTCTTCCGAGCGGATCCGCGCGATTGTTTTGAATTGTTTGTACGAATTATTCATTTAAATGAATTGCGAAAGTCATTTTGAATTTCTTATCGGAGTATTTCGTTAAATTGATCAGTGTCTATAAATTGTGGAAATATGCAGTATAAAGAAATTAATTATTAATCAAACTTAACACAACGCTAAAACAAACTTTTTGTGTCTTATGCAAAGATAAAAACAAAAATAGCCTAGAACCACCCATAACAACAAAAACGTCAACTCCCACAAAAAAAGTAGTTTACCGCACTCTCTTCTTCCAGATCGAATGAGCAGATCAACAACAAAGTTCGTATCACCATCAGCAGCAAAGTCCGCATGCCGCAACAACGCGCCAAGACTCTCCTACCCCCGCTTGCGTTGGGCGCCAGCGCTTTAGATCGTCGGAAAACTAGTCGCAATTTGCCGGTACATAATCCACGGCCATAAATTTAGCAGCGACGCCGCGCGCGGCTGCGCTCTCACGCGACGTCGACGACGTCAGGAGGAATCACGCGACGTAACGTCGCGTAGGGGCCAGCAGCGCTATTCCTCCCTCGTACAAAGGATTCGGCTTGGAGTAGGAAGAGAGAGAGAGAGAGAGTGCAAAACACGTTGCGCTGAAACAGTCAAGGAGGATTTCACGCCGGCTGTGTGCACGTGTGTGGAGGGGTAGGTAGGTGATACAAATAACGCAATCAGTATGCAGGCTTTTCATGCATATTTCAAAGGTGGTAGGAGAGAGAGAGAGAGTGGGAGATGTGGAAAGCTGAAGAGATGGCTCCGGAGATGCAGGGATTATGTTCATGAACGCGTCGGACGGAAGGAGAGTGAGATAGATGGGATAAGAAGGACGCCGTGATTGACAGGTTTTGGAATATGAAAATTTTCGCTTGGATATCAAATTTGCTTTCGAGGGTTTTGTATATTATTTGTTTATTCAAACGTATAATAAATATCGATAAAATCTGAATTAATCTTTTTGAGATATATTTAAATAATCATTAGTGACTGTAATTAAAATTGACCAATCTAGTTTCAGATTCATTCAAGCGAAACGTACTGCCGATATTTATAGAATGTGGCTAAAATTTATCTTGATAACATTACAATTATTAAAATACGTATAAACAATAAAAGAAATCAAAACACAACGAAAAGCAAGAGAATCAAGGAATACGAGATAATACCCACAGCGATCTCCTACTGAATCGAGCAAACGAGAGCCCGATAGAGAGCGAGAGAGAAAGCTAGGTATAATGGGTGAGAGTAGGAGGTAAGGTGATAAGGGGTAGTGTCGGAAAGGCGGGCGGCCCGGCGGAGCCACTAAGAAGGGTTTATGACGGGCTCGATCCTCGGATCCCCTCCCGCTCGCATCAAACCGCACCGAATATCGCCAGAGCTATACATACACGCCCGCTGGATGGGAGAGCGAGTGAGGGATGAAAGGGCGAGATCGCGGGTGGCGCAGACCTCTTAACTCCTGCAAACTCATTACAATAAATCAAGCTTTGTTCTTCCGAGGCCGCCCGCAACGCCAAATTCTCTGCGGCTCGCTGCTAACCCTTTCGAAAGGCTCCGTTACGTTGGGTATCTCTCCGCGGCTGGAGCAGCTTGCCTAGGAGGCGTCTTTGATTCTTGAGGATAATTTTTACGAGTTGAAGCGAGTCGGTTAGCGCCGCGAGCTGGCGTAATTGGAGGTAAATATTGCGGGGGGCCTGTTTGATTAAGGAGCCGGGAGGCTGAGAGGGTTAAGGGAATTAGAGTCTGAGGGGATTTGCATGTGGGTTTTGGAAGAAATTTAAGGGTTGATTTTGTACTTTGAGTAAATGTTTTTTTGCAGGAGTGCTCTCTAAATGTAAAATAGTGGAATTTTTACTTATTATTACAGCTTTACTAAAAAAGTAGTGCGTTGTAAAATTAAAAAATTTATTATACATTTTTCTACAATGGCTTACTTATAACTATTTCAATAAGAATGTTCATTTTTTTAAAATAAAGTAGTGTTTTAGTTTTCATTTATATTCTAAATTATTATTAAATTATTATTAAACTGATTGATAAAATGATTCAATACAAAATAAAATTGACAGCGAATCGCGTAAATGTCATGATAAAATTATTGACTTTTATAAATCAATTTTAAAATGAATCGTTCTTTATTAGTCCAATAATTATAAGCTAAAGAAGTATATTGATAGACCAGTCAACAGCCTTCTAAACATCTTTCCAACCCCAACCCACCGCACACACAACAAAGAAAACCTAGCTATCAATGAATTAAAACTATATCATCGCCGATAAAAAAGCAGCCACTAGGCCAGTTTAAAACCTGCCAAGAAAACAAACGTAAAAAGCATCAGGCACCGCTAGCGCAGCTCGCGCGAAAGCTTCACATTTCTCCCTCTGCTTTTCATTATCTCTGACCCCGTCGAAAAACGTACTCCCAGCCCCTCACCCACGCGAGGACCATACCTACGGGCGCGACTTGTCTCTCTCCTCGATATCGCGGCTAACCTAAAATTGTTTCGGCCATAAAAGTTTCAGGCCAGGATGAATTCACCCTCCTTCTACTCTTGCAAACACGTGTGTAGCCAGCTCTCTCGCGAGCGTCGGCCAACGAATGAAGTGACCGCAGAAAAAGAGAGAAGGCGTGGGAGAGAGACAGTCGAGAGAGAGAGAGAGAGCGAGAGAAAGAGAGCTAGAGCAAGAGAAAGAGAGAGAGAGTGAAGCGAGTCCGTAATCGCTGGGTGATTTACACCGGACGCTTAATCCTGGGCCGCTCGCTGCTGCGTGAACGCTCCTGCTGATTTACGCGGCTGACAATAAAGGCCGGAAGCACTTTTCGGTCCTGCGGCACAACGAGTTTTTGTCTGTGTGCGCGACGCCTCTCCCACTCTCTCTCTCTCTCTCTTTCTCCGCTCCTCTCTTTCTCTCTCGCTTTGGAAGGGGGGCGAATATCGCGCGCGCAGGGGCGGAAGCTTTAGCCCAGGAGGAGAGAGAGAGGGAGAGGAAGAACGACAGAATTTATCTCGCGCGCGGCCGAATTTCTTTTCGCGGCGGGAGGAGCGTGACGTATACGGCTCGAAGAATTATCGCGTGACGCCCGCGTGAGAGAGAGAGGGCTGAGCAAGTTTTTCGCCGAGAGAGAGAGAGAGAGAGAGAGAGAGAGAGAGAGACCGGAAAAAGTCAATAGGAGAGAAAGTGGAGTGAACTTCCGCGAGCGCGGACCTTTTTTGCAGGATTAAGGATGTTAACGCGAGAGGACGAAATATGCGTGGGCTGCTGGGATTTGGAGACAGCGGAGAGGTGTGCAGTGTTTTTTTGTTGTTTTAATTTTTTTTTGTTTTTATGGGTTTTGTAGTTTGTTGTTGTGTGTCTTTGGATGAAGTTGAGAGTCTGAAGGTCTAGTTTTGTAGAACATCTTTTGTGAGTTGTAATTCTGCAATCGTGATGGAATTGTTAATACGCACACACTATATTTTTTATTTGTTATTATTACAACAATAACGCAACATTTATAATTTAATTCCTTAAATAATTTTCAAAACCACTTAAAATACTCTAACACCATTGACTCTCTTCAAACTATAAAAAAATAGTGAAAAATCAAACCGCATCCAACTAAAAAAAAAACAACTCAAACACATAAATTACAGAAACACAAGCCACCACGATACATCCTTACAACTATAATATGCACAGTCGCTAATACAACATGTTTCCCCGCAGCACCCCGGCATTCCCGTCTCTTTATCACGCTTAATATTTCGCCTCCTCCTCGCGCGTACAGCCCATATTTCTCGGCCTCAGAAATTCCATCGAGCGAATCCCCTCGCACAACCATACAGACTCCACTTCAAACCAGCGACAACCAAAAAAAAAGAGAACTCAACCGTTCCCTCGCTCTCCCAGCTCCTTGCCGAGTTTATAAAGCGAAGACAGCAGGGCGCGTAATGCAGGGATTTGTCCGCCGAGATACAGACGCGCGATATCCGCGCGGCAGATGCCTGCTCTCTCTCGGAGCGCGCAAGCGTCGACATTGACTAATGACGGCGAATCGTAGTGCTAGCGCTCTATATACGTATATATAGCTATCCTCTAGTCTCTGGCTCTCTCTCTCTCGCTCGCTGTGACTGTGCGCGCTTGCGGACTCTCGGAAAGAGAAGGGAGCGAGAGCGGAAAATTCACCCAAGTTCACGCGACCTGTTGCACCCCCCGGCTACAGCGTTTAACCTATAACCTGGCCTCGGCGCGCGCTGGCCAAACACGCGGGTTTAACCTCGCCTTATCGCCACTATCGAAGCGCGCGAGCGCCTGCATTTCGCCGCTCTCTTTTTTCCTCGCTTTTTCGGCGGCGAGCTCGATTTTTTCCTGCCGCCGCTGAGAGAGAGAGAGAGAGAGAGAGAGAAAGAGCGGAGATTGCCGTAATCCGTTTGAACGAGAGATTCGACAGCTGAGCGAGCGAGTGAGCTCTGTGTGTCTATCCGTCGCGGACTGCGGAAGGGTGAATTAGAGCTGGAACGAATTAATTTTTTTTTTTTGTACGTGATTCGATAGGAGATGGATGGAGAGAAATGGATAGCGGAAGGTTAATGATTTTGGAGGGTGATTGATTTAGGAAATGCGTTTCTGGGAAACAATGAAGACTTTGATTGTTGCGTGATTGATTTCTGATTTGCTTTACTGACCTACTGTAGTAATTTGCATTTTTAGAAGTTTTACATTGGCTGAGATTTTTAATAAATATATTTGGGATTCAGCATCATATAAGAATATTTATTGTTTATTGTTATATCGTTTGTTTATTATTTACAGTCTGTTTATTTTTAATCAGCAGTGGAGTTGACGAGTAGTTCCATCTTCTGATAATTATATTTTTTTTTTCAAACTGTTTTAATAAGAGTCTGATGAATCATATGCGTCTAAACCACTAACTTTTTCCATCCATATCATAAAGAATCTTTCGCTAAGTTTGATCAAATTTGATGACCCAAAAATCATACCGTCTCCGCAAGAAAATAAAATTAAATCTGCTGTACTGCACAACCAAAGTTGTAGCAGGTCAGTGGAAATGGACGAGCATTGCCGGCCGTAGCGCTCAATAAGAAGCATAAATTAAAAGCGCGCGCGCTTAGCAAAGGCGAATTGACGTATGTAATTGCACAGCAATCTGAAGTGCGAAGATATTCGCACTGCTACCGACGCCGGTTTAAATATTCGTGATGCGTAGAGCTGACTCGCTCTGTCCACCTATGGAATCGCCGAGCCGACAATTATCTAGCGCGCTCCAAGGCTAACGGCGACGACACGGCGACGCTTTCTGGACGACGTTTATTCCGACTTCTATTCCGAACCAGAGAACAACCGATGGAGTCTATGTCCCGGGTGGATTAAGTCATCGAGACATCAGTGGTCAGGTACTTTACTTTATAATTTATATTTATATAAGGTTTCTAACTTTATAATTAAATAATGCATAATTTTATTATTTTTCACTTCATTTTTATTATAACTACCGAATTATTTTTATCATACACACCTCATTGATCACGATCAACAAACCCTATTTATATCTACAATAGCCAAGTGAAAAATTGAATCTCTCTGTAAAACAATTATTCTCATGAAAAGAAAAAATCTCATAATTGATTCGCCGCGCTCGCTGTATTTAATCAATTTTTAATTCATTGGATTCCGCGGAAACGCAATCAAATGAACGCGAATTCCATTAAAATAAAAGCGCCATTTTTTTTGTCAAGTACACGTTTTAATTTCATTATAAATAACGTCGAACGAAGTGAGCGCACGCGAACTCGCACGCCGGTAGTCACATTTGATATGCATGCAGCGAGCGAGCGCGCGGTAAGCAATTTAAAATTCAATCATAATAATAAAATTGAATAAATCACCCCCCCCCCCCCCTCGCCGCTTGCATCGGTTATTACCGAAGCCGATATACACAAAGCCCCGAAAAAACGAGCGAGCGAAAAACGAGCGACACTGCGTACACAGCCAGCCGCGTCAAAACATTATTCGGCATTAAAACCTAATTAATCAAAGTACACCGGCTACAAACGGCGCCGAAATCGACATAATTTAAATCCGACATCGAGTTTCGTCTCCCCCTATATACCTGCCAATCGCCCGCGTTGGCCTCGCTATATAATGAAGCCAGTATATATATAAAAAAAATAAATAGCTGGCGCACTTGTATTCACTTGTTCGCAATATTTTGCCGCGCGATACAATCAGTTTTGGAAATCTCTTCTCTCGCATATGCGAGCGAAAAATTTAAAACACTTTTTCGTCCTTAAATCATAGCGCCGCGCCAGGGCATCGATGCACTCATACATTTGGCTCGATTGCTCACGGCACTACGTGTGCACTATTGCACTTACGGCGAAACTGACGCACGGAATTCCGGCTCTCTCGCGCGCGACTGAAATATTGAAAATGGTGATTAATTAAAAGGTACACTCGTTAAACGGGATTACACGTGCGATTGATATTTTTGCGTCGCGGGAGCACACGTATATACACATATATAGAGGAGAAGCGCGCGGGCGACTCTCGTAATCGCGTTAACCTGGCCGCGCCGAATTCAATTTGCCTGTCGCTTCGAATCAGCGGCGCCGAGCGCGCGGCGCAACGCCGGCGGCATAAATAATATAAACAATTAGTAAGATAGCCCGTCGCGCACTTTAGCTGCCTTTTTCATTTGGACGAGCTTTGTGTTTCTTTTTTTTATGGACGTTTCGCTGGATAGACGCGTAACGGTTGAGTTTTTTCGACGAAAACAATTACATTTTCGGAGATTGGTGTGACTAATGATTATTAAGGCTGCTTTGTTTTAAGTTTTTTTTTATTTTTTCGCGGAGGTTACGTATATAGGATGCATTATAAGTGATTTGAACAGCTTCAATTACGATTCACGCGTGAGTGTTTGAGTAGAAATAATTATACATTGAAATAGTTTGTTGTTAGATTAATTAGATTGTATAAGTTGTTTATCAACAAATAATAGTGTTTACGCAAAAATGTGTAAAACTCTTTTTTTTAAATAATAATATTATTCGAAAGAATTATATTTTAGAAGCTAAAGTTGTACTGTATTAAAATATTATTTACGAATATATAGTTATTATTTAATATTATAAACAATTATGACTATTTACTTACCAGTATTTGCATCTTCCTTCTTTACATCCTAAATATGTTAATGCTAATAAACTTAAAATCAATTGTCATAACTGGAAAGAAAAAAATCATACCTATTCAATATCAACGCAATATCAGTACAACCTCTCGTCGTTCGTTAAAAACATCCAGCATCCCTACATCCTTTCCAAAACCCGACCCCTTAAAAAAAAAACCTCGTCATAAATAAAAGGCGCAAAAACGTCGAGCGACATTATTATTCCTGAAAATATAAGATGACCAGGCCGACAGCGTGAAAAGCTGGCCCGCGTAACGTACTGCCTGCTCGGCGCGCCTGAACTCAGCCGCACCCGGCGAACACTTGTCGCACAGAGCTCCCATAGCCTTGTCGACTCTCTTTCTCTCTCTCTCTCTCTCTCTCCTCGCGGAGCTGTGTTTCATGAATATTTATGTCGCTATATAATAACATTTTTGAGCCACTGTTTAGCTAATCCTCTGGACTCATTTATCCTGAGCGCGCGGAGGGGCTAGCGTAGCTATAATTCTTACGAAAACGCCGCGCTCGCGCGCCATTATTATTATCGTACGAAAGAGAGAAAGAGAGAAAGCGCGAATAAATACTGGCCGCGGGGATTAAGTCGCCGCACGATAGGTAGGAGACACCGGAAAAGAGTCGAGCCAGCTCGCGAAAGGTGAAACGCGCGGCACCGTGCCTGTAAACGCTCATATTCTCGATAAAAATATATATTAACGGCAGCACTTTGGGATATCGGACGTCGCGGTGCTGGCGTCTGGGGTTATATTGGTGAAATATGTTGTCGATAGATAATGTAGACAGTTGATAAGCTGTTTCTTTTTGGAAATGAGAAAAATAATAAGTTTGAAATGTTTCGAGGTAATCTGATTTATTTTGCAGTCCTTATCAGGATTGCAGAAGTCTTTTATTAGTGAGTTAATTTTTATGAACATTTAATTAAATATATACATTTACAAATTATCGACTAAAATTATTCAATATCTTATTTACCACATAAACAATTAAAATCAGCTTTAATCATTTCCAAAAAACCTAAAATCACACATTCTCTCCCCACCTCAAACAAGCAATAATCACACCACAGCCAAAAAGTCAAGCAGCACAATCGCTTCTCCACTCCCTCCTCGCAAATCTCATCCGCAAAAGATTTCCAGCCAAACGAGGCGTGGGATTCGGCTAATGCGCCTCGACGCCCCCTCCGCCAAACGGAAGATCAAGTCGCGCTTGCAGCCTGAGCGAATCGCTGATAAATCGGTAAAGCTCGAAAGCTCGCGCGGGAAATTTCTGGCCGAGTCAGAGGCTCCGCAGCTCACGTACGAAAGTGGCTTGCGCGCGAGAGCGAGCAAGCACACAGCACACGTAGGCCCGGTAAACAGGGAAACGCGTATCTCCGCGTTTAATGTTACCGCAGTCGCGCGCGAGCCGGAGATTATGATAATCTCGGTTTACGCGGAGGCTGCCGGTTAATTTGAGGAGGAAACTTCCGTCGACTCTAGTCTCGCTCGCTTGTCTCGCGCCACGGGCGCTTATACTCCTTTCTGTTGGGCTGATGCCGCGAGCGTCTGCGGGGGTGGCTGTGCGGGTTGGTTGGGTGGTAGGGTTATCCTTGCGATTGTTTACTGTTTGAGCTTTGGTTTGCTTTTTTTTTCTTAGCTCGAGCGTATCTTTTCTTTTGATTAATTCTTTTTTGTTTTACAGAGTTTTGGGATGCGTAGTATTTATTGTTAGATAGTTTATAATTAAAAAAGAGCAGGATTGTAGAATCAATCATGATTACAAAAATAATAAAAGCGAAGTATAGATTGTGCTTAGAAGTATTAAGATAAATGAACAAATTTTTATTTCAAACTATAAATTTTTTACTTGTAGAATGTGCAATATCTATGTCTGGAAATTTTGTAGAAGGCAAGTGCTTGATTAGATAACTTTTTCTCATTGATCCTGTATATTTTTACGATTACCTTTATAAATCAATATTTAACTGTTATCTGACTTCTCTCTGAATCTCTTACTTCAGATTCATTATCACTTTAGCTATATGTACCTTTTGCTTGTCAACTCTTTCCCTTCCTTCATTAGTTACCGCTCTTTATCTTTTCTCTCAAGCAAAAAATCGTGAGTTTCTCTCTCACTTGCTGGCCTGACACTGTACTAAGCTGATTCGTAGCTCAGCTGAGCGGGCGCGAGCTTGCGTCTTAATCCCTCGTAAAGTTTCGACAAAATTTCGAAGTACCAACTAACGCGATCGTAAGTTGACTAAATTGCCTAGCGCTGGCGCAGAAGAGAGTATCGGGATCATTCTTGCAGCGCAGAGAGAGAGAGAGAGACGAAGCAATGCTATAAACAAGCTTCTCTCTCTCCATCTTTTCTGCTTTTCCGTGAGTTTTCTTAACATTTAATCGATCACCTTGTTATTAATAGATATCCTCAATTATTAGCAGTATCTTTATTTTTATTCGAGTGAAAGATAGTAAAGTACGTAACTAGTACGCTAGGCAGATGTTTTACGCACGAGTAGGGCTTGACAACCGAGCTTTGTTCTCGTGCTTGATTCACTTTCTTATTATACATCCTGTATAATGTATTCTTTAAAATAGTTTTTTAAGCAAGTAGCACCCAAATAATTATATTTATAGATTCCCGCCCTTATAAGTATTTGTGTGTAACATAATAAGTTTTTCCCAACACGCGCAAGAAATAGGCCCTTTTCCATGCCTAAAATTGGTAGAGAAAGTTAAGCATTTCGAGCGTA
>UELX01003117.1:0-25538 GCA_900480035.1 Eupelmus urozonus | reverse complement strand
ACTATTAATTTTTGCTAGGTTTCTATCAATTTTTACTATGTTACATAATAATTTTTGTTACGATTATATTAAAATTTATCATAAATCGAGTATGTATCCAGTTTGATATAAATTATAGTAATTTTTCCTTGAAACATAACAATCTTTCCTAGGACCTTTTTCTCAGTGTATGAAAAAAGTTATCCATTTTAAAAATTGGATTCCTAGAGCCAAAAAAACAGTGTTTAATCAAATTTTATTTTTTGTAATGACCCTTCTGGACGTTAGGGGAGTAATAAAATTTTGTATGGTAATTTCAGTAAACTAAACAATATAGAATTTTTTAAGATTGACTGCGTTAGATAAACGTTAAAAGCGATAGAAAAAGTTATTTATGTATAACTAAGACATGGGTGCGACGTTACTTCCAGTCCACAATAAAGGCCAATTTTTTGTAAAAAATTTTTTTATTTTGAATACAGTCGCGTCTTTTTTTAATCAAATTACTAGAGGAGTACTATATTTTAAAATCTTAAACCTTTAATATTTTTTAATGACAATTTCATAATTTTGCAAGATGAATTATATTTAAAAAATATTTTGTTTCACAAACGAGTGCCATAATATTGCCTAAAATTATTTAGTATATGCCCACAAACGATGCACCAATCAGAGTGGTAAAAACGCATCCCCTCTACCGTACTCAAATCGCTCTGCGTAAAGTCACGGAAATCGTATGTTAATCTCAAGCAAATTTTGTACGATGGAGGGGATACCTTAGAGGCATAAAATTTTCCTCAGCGTGATATAAGTATCTGTGCGTGCAGCGTGCACTTCAACATTTAGAAAACCGAACTGCTTATGAAGATTAGAAAAATCTCTTTTCCAATATGTAATATATTTGCTTCAATCAGGGCTGGAAGATTAATAATTATTGAATCTTTTCTTACTATTCATTTTTAAAAATTAATCATTGCCTGACATTATTGAAGTTTTATTACTTAATAGAATATTTGTTAAAAACATATTTTGTTACTTTCTCTTCATATTTGATTTTAACAACATAAATAATATTACGTATACGTGTATATAAATATCTTTAAATGTTATAGAATTTTGAATATTTTTACTATTCAAAAAATAGACCTATACTTTTTTTTGTATTTTATTTCAAAAAATGATAAAATAAAAACTTCGGTTTAAAAGTTACTTCCAATATAAAAATAAAATATGATTTAGCTTTACTATGGACAAATTCATCTTTATCAATTTCGAGGTTACTAACCTGACTATGAATGATGCACATAATTATTTTGAAGTTTTTTGACCTCGAATAAATCTTTGTTTAAGCTTTTTGTTTTAAGTATTTCAAGATCGTTTTTTTGGTTCCAAATAAAAGTCGTATATAAATAATTTTTTGAAAATAGTTAAACAAATATTTTAATCTTTCCACTTTTCTCAGAGTTAAAGTCTTTGATATTAAAAAAAATTTAAACTTACTGAAAATATCATCGATAAGATTTTTATTACCAAAGTATTAATTAATTTAAGTATGCCTACAATGTGTGATCAATACAATCTTATTTTAAAATTACGCTGCATTTTATTGTTTCTTTATTTTCTTAATTTTACATTCATTTCAGTGTATTATAATTCTAATGAATATAATTGAAAGTTGCTAACAGCAATAAACTACAATATATAATTAATAGAAATAAAATAAAATTTGTATTGCACTATTCAATGTAGCAAATTTAAAGTTGAATGTCTACCTGTTTGAATTGAATCACTTAGGATATGAATAAAAATCGTTTGTGACGTAAATATCCGTTAACGATCGTATGAGTGATGAAGAGACAGTGATAATTTACGTATAGGTAGACAAATACGACTTGATTTGCATTGCATTCTGAAATAGTCTTGAGAGCAAAAATGTATTTAAATTAAAACTTTTTTGATTTACACATTTAAAAGTAACTTGGCAAACCAAGCTGAATTTTTTATCATGGTGTATTGAGCAGTGGAAGTGAGTCATTCAAATATATGTTTTGAAGTAAAAAAATGTTTATTCTTTCTATAATTTTATTTTCTTTTTAGTAACTTGGTATAGAACTTTTTCAAACTAGAAGGCTCACATTTCAAGTAAAATTAATTTTTTTAAATAAAAAAAGTAACATTATCAAAGTGATAGTAAGAATTTTAAAGAGCTCTGGCTATTGTTTGTATATTTCTTGACGTTTAAAATTTCTTAAAGTTTTAGTAAAAATTACCCTATAGTATATAAGGTCTAAACTTTCCTCGTAAATAATTTAGTAAAATTTATCATTCAGTTTTCTACATTATTTGTTGAAAAAAGAAAAACTAATATTTACTTGAAGCATAGTTATAACTAACAAAATTTGTAATTATTTCTCTCAGTTTTAAGTTTAACATTATTTAAAAATGTTTTATTTCCACCTTAAAGATAATGGCTACTTATTTTCTCACAAAAGCGCGTAAAACGTGGCATATTTAAGTAAAGTAAAGTCAATTATTCTCTCGGAGATAATAATCAGGAGCCGGATGCAGTAACGCCCTTAGCACTGAGCCGGCTAAAAAAATGACCGAGACCAAATTTTCAAAGATGCGGAATCAAGTAAGAAAACCTATCATGTAGAGTATGAAAAATAATAAAATTTTTATAGTTACACTTTGTTTTTAAAACGTTTATTTTTCAGTAAAAAAAAAAAAAGAAATATCTTCTCAGCCGACCGAGCGCTAAGGACGTTATTGCATCCGGCTTCTCGACTGCAAACCACCCTAGGACATGATATGTGAGTTTACTCCCTTAGTGGATAATATACTATATTAATAATATACTACTATAAATTTTATTACTTATGCATTGATGTAGAAGTGAGAAACAAAACATAATTTCTATAATGAGGTAATTCGTAACATTCGATGCTTAGTTTAATACCGTCTAGATCTAGAAAATGCACGAATAAGCAATACAATTTTTTTGAAGTTTTCGCTCAGTATTTCAAAAAAATTGAAATTAAAATGAAGTCAGACCACTATTCGTGTCTACGCTACCTCTTGGAATTTTTTTCAACTTCTTTTCCTCATTTTAATTTACACATTTTATCGATTATTTCACTTTTCAGTAAAGTTTTCAAAATAACTATTTTCCAAAAGATTTTTTTTAACTTTTTTATTTACAACAACCGAATTTCATATAAGAAAAATTTTGTCAAATCGCCTAATATACGAATCCACTCATGTATGTTTTAAAGGCGAGTAATTTAAATAAACAAACAATGAAAATGGATTGATTATGTAAAACAAAATTATATTTTTAAAAGATCGATTTTCTTGCAAGACGTCTTTTATTCTTGATGTATTGGTCAGTACAGTATATATTCATTCCCTACTGGAAAATCCCATGTGGGACTCACGTAAGTATTATGTAAGATTTTGCTGTGGGATTCCGTTGGTACCCAGATACTAAATGAATTTCATATACCCTTATTATCATTCATTTGTATTATATATACCAGGTATAAAATAATAAAGTATAAATACTATACCAGATACTAAATGAATTTCATATACCCTTATCATTCATTTGTATTATATTGTTAATATTTAAAAAAATTAAAATTAACTATTTTTGCCTAACTTATAATTATAATACATAATTATTATACTAAATTGCAAAGGGTAAAAATTATTTCAACATTAGTAATAATTGTAGACGGAGATGTAAGTAAAGTGAATCAGCTAGCAAGTTACGCTATAAATGGCTTACATACGTCATAAAACAATAAAGGGATTTTCCAAGAATTTCTATAATCCTGAATTTCTGAAAATAATTGTATAAAATCTTATAATATTTACGTAATATGAGTTATGAATATAAATGTTATCAAAAACTTTACAATCTCAAATGCCATAAAAATTAATTCTAACATCAAGTCTAATCCATCCCCTTAAATCAACCTTCACTCATCATATCGACAAATATCAATCAGCCAAGCTGCTCCTCCTCAAGAACAACCTCCACATGTCCTCCTCATTTAACTCCTGCTCAGCAAGCTTCGGTAATCCCTTCGCAATGCTGTGCTCCATCGAGATCGGCGGCCCGTTGAAGCCGCACTCCTGGCAGGGTAGACTCAAATCGAGCCTCATTTCAGCGCACCAGGAGCAGGGCCCGGCAAAGCCGCAGCCCCCGTACTCCTGACTAAACAGCTGCGCCAAATTAATCGAGTCCTCCTGCTCGAGCTTCTCGACGGTTTGTCGACGCTGTCTCCTCTCCTTGCGGCGTTCCTCGAAGTCCAAGCTTACGTTTCGTCCCTGGAGTATGTTAAGTAGTCGGCTGGCTTTGCAGAGGATGAAGTGCCACTCGTCCGTGGAGCGGCTCCTGCCACGGAGCTCGTCGTCGGCCCAGACGTTGCCGTAGCTGAAGTAGAGCAGCCGGTTGGTGAGGATGAACCAGCGCCTCTCCTTGCGCGCTGTTCTCTTCTTTTGAGCTATTTGTTCGTCCATTGGGATTTAAGTTTTCGAAGAGGGTAGGCAGTGAGGGATGTGTTGCTAGTTAGGCTTCCGGAGATGAACTGAAGTGGAAGGACACTTTAGGTCTTGAAGCTGAGGCGCAGCGGTGAGTCATACTTTTGATTTGAAGGTTTCCGATTGGTCTGACAATATTGACATTTTATGGGGGAGTTTAAATACCTGGCTGTTCATTTTTCAGTATTGTATGGTTTTCCCCCCTCTCTCCGCCTCTACTTGACGGTACATACTGGGACGGAATAAACAAATCAGCCTATTGTTGATCGTATTAATAAGAATCTAGAATACGCAGTAAAAAAGACAGCTTTTTTGCCTACTTAACAAGTATATTTTCTTGTTTATTGAACACTTGCAATATACCCAACTTCTTTAAAAATGTCAGCTCTAATTCACATATAGCCGTGCAGGTATACTATATAAGGAACCAGACTAGCAAGAAAAGTGATTTTACAGCTAAGCTTCGAGGATTATTTTCTGACATCTAAAATGAAGTTCAGTAGTAATAATAAATTCAAAAGGCCTCTTCTTTTCAAAGTATGAACTATCTAATCCCAAATATATTTTATTTCTTTAGTTAATTATGATTCTTTTATTTGTAAGATAGAAATCAAAGAAAAAGATGATATAACTAAACGAAAGAAAACTTGATTTTTATTCTGTAATAAATATTCATTGTTTCAAAAATAATCAAAAATAGCATTAAAAATTCTTTAAAAACAAATCTTTGAAAACGATATCATTAAAAAAAAAATTTCAATCCTTTTGCTTTTTTTTATAATCAAATAGGAGATACATTATTTTTTAAGAAAATAGCACATTCTTGAGATCAGATTAGATCAAGAGATGCTGCACCTCCAAGGACTACCTATATGTAACTTATGTATTTACATAAAAAAAGGAATAATTTGAATAAAACATGGGTATAGACTTCATCATTCAAAGATTTATTGAATTCTTTTTCTTAAATATTTCGGCCCCTCCTTGTTAATTTGCAATAAGTAACCTCGCTTAACTCGGGTAAAAAAGCTTCTCGGACGAAAAATGGCTCAGGCACTAAATAATAAACTTTCACACCCATATCGTACTGTACTATTTGTTCATATAAATCTTCAAGCAAGAATAAAAGACTTCTACTTCTGTCAATAATAACAGAAAAACAAAAATTATCTCCTACTGTTAATCAAAGTAATAAAAAAGCATATATTTAATAAAAATGAATTTATCTATAAATACTATCTGTAATATTTTGATAAATTTTGATTGTATTGTATTAGCTTTCACACCATAATGACACAATCTATTTACAGAGGAAAGTAAAGTAGAAAAAATGATAATAATTTAATTTTTGTAATGATCATGTTTTCAAGTTGTAATGTTTTAAAGTGAGTATTGAAAAAATATATTGAGTTTATCTTTTTCTAAAAAGCATTTATTTTAATTTGTTAAATAAATAAAAAACTTTTCTTTAATTTTATTATAGCATTAAACAAATTATCAATAATTAACTAAGTATTTCCAATTTTTTAAACGAAAAATAAATAATGATATTCTGATTAAAAAAATATTAATAAGTTGTGCAAAGTTTTCAAAATTTAAGATGTAAGTAGTATTTAAAATTAGTTAATTTACGATAGTTAATTTGTTGAAGCCTATATTAACTATACAGGAGTAAAAATTAGTTTGTATTCATAACTTTAATAAATAAATATTGTTCATAAAATATAAGAGCGAATAAAATATAGCATTGGCTAAATTTATTTTCATCACTGGTTACAAGATGACTTTTATCTCTTAAAGTATCTATATACAAATATATTTGTAATAAGGACCACTTCTCCTTTTTGAAATTCGAGGCACATGCCAGTAGTTTGTCTTATGTGTATATTTTTTTTATCGTAAATTAGGTATTAAGCCTTTAGGAGTGAACGTTTTTCAGTACTGTTATCAAGCTAGTTCACGCCTAATATTTTGGATTACTTACACAGATTACAAGTTAAAGGTTAGTCTTATTTAAAATTTTTTTATTTAATTGCATTATTATAAATCAAATTTTTCATTCGGTAGGAAATAATTTTAATGGAGATCGCATATGTATTAATTAACAATAAAAGATTTTATGATTTCTTTGTAAACATAAATAAAATAATCTTTTGTTTTAAGCGATCATGCTTGAGTTATTGAAAAAATATATGTGGTAAATGATAAAACAAATGACGGCTAGTATTTACAAATACAATGAAATTATAATGTACAATTTCGTCATTTTTTTCATTTTTTCAGATGATAATATTTTATAATAAATCCTGAAGATGAAGATGGGCAATATTATTTACAATGTATTAGCTAATTTACAAAAGTATTTAAATGCTTCTCAACTTTCTAAAAAATGTATGTGATTTATTATTTCTACTAAGCGATAGTATTAATAAAATATTTATTTTTATTTTTAATAATATTTTAAACATCTATTATTTTTGTATATATACTCAGTCGTCTTAAATATTTAAATAAGATTCTCGTGAAAACTAAACTTTGCCCATCTCCTCTGCGAATAAAAGCAAAATAAAATACAAAAAATGTCTTCGATTTTATGAAAAAATCTCCAGCGATTTCTTTAATTACTATGTTAAGATTTTTTAAAAAAATAGTAGTTCCAACTTACATCTTGATTAGATAACTATATAAAAAAATAATTAAGTGAAGATTTTAACCGATAGTCGGTTTTCACCAAAATAATTTTCTTTTTACCAATTTCAATATCATTCTTTTATTTTTACACAATTGAAATTGGTGTTACTTATAAAACCTAAGTAAATTTTTGAGCAAAAGAAAACAAATATATGAATCCCAATTTATATATCTAAAAAAAGGTTCTTTTTCCAACAATGCACCCAAAAATACTGCATTAAAACAGAATTAGAAAAATAATCCAACACCCTCCCGTATTATTTACAAAAGTTCAAGAACTTCCTTCCTTTACAAAGTTCGCATCGACTTTACTCCGCGGCTACGGATACACCCGGGTTCTGAGTATCCTTGAGGGATGCCTCTTTCTGTTGAAGGGCATCTCCCTCTTTTGACTTATTCTGCTCGGCAGCTTTGGCGTCATTTGTATTGTGCTTTTTCTTATGACACATCATTGTCGATCTCGAGACAAAGGCCTTGCCACATACATCGCATTCGTATGGTCGCTCGCCCGTATGCAGTCGTTTGTGTATCGCCATTGGGCTGAATTGCGTAAACGTCTTACCGCAGACTTCGCAGGCGTAGGGCCGTTCACCGGTATGCGAGCGTCTGTGACAACGTAGAGCAGATCGTCTCGCGAATACTTTGCCACATAAATCGCACTTAAAGCTCTTTTCGCCCGTATGCATCGTTGAATGAATCTTGAGGTCTACTCGCGTCAGAAAACCTTTTCCACAAACCTGTTTATAAAAATTAACAACATATTTAGTAATATTCTTGTTAGTTAAATCTTGTAGAAGTAAATGTTAGATTTGAATTTAAATAAAAAATTTTTCACAATCTGTAATCGTAAGCTTTCCCTCAGCGCCCAGCGAGCCGCAGGCTTCAGCTGGGTCGGCCAATTTTGTCGTCACTGACAATTTGCGAGCAAGGATAAACCATCATTGGGAAAATTTACTTAAAACGATATTTTCTCTTAATTTTTCATAAAATTATGAATAAAGAAATATCTTCTGCAGTTTCAAATCAAACACAGTCTACAAATTATTTTATAAGACTTTAAAAATTACATACCTCACATAAATACGGCTTCTCTCCAGTATGAATTCTGAGGTGAGTGTTTAGGTAGCTCTTGCTCACGAACATTTTATTGCATACAACACAGGGATACTGTCGGTTATCTAAGCCTGAGTGTATTTTCTGATGGCTTTTGCAAAGACCTTTAGTTATAAAGCCTCGGCCGCAGATTTCGCACTTGTAAGGCTTGACACCCATATGGCGATTTTCGTGGTCCAATAGCGACTGTTTTGTCTTAAAGTTTTGATTGCAGGTCGTGCACGAGTAAGGTTTTAGATCGGAATGGACACGCTGATGAACGATCAAGTAGCTCTTACATTGGAAGCCTTTGCCGCAAGTTGAGCAGTTAAAGTCAAACTGGCCGGTGTGAGTGGCCGTGTGCTGGGCTAGACCAATCTTGCTGCGGAATGCTTTTTCACAGAGCATGCATTGAAACGGCTTTTCTCCGGTGTGTTTGCGCATATGCTCCTGTAAAATTTATTTTTTATTTAAAATTATTTTACTGAAATTTAAATAAAGAATTTAGAATCTTTTATCAATTTAGAATGATAAATATTGAATTCCCTCAGCGATCCAGCGAGCCACAAGCTTTAGCTGGAGCGGCCAAATTTTTCGTCATAGATAATTTGCGATCAAGGATAGATAAGCCATCATTAGGAAATTTTATTTGGAAATATTTCTAGAAGTTTAAAAATTTTAACGTAATCTGAAATGCATACCTGAAGTTTATAATTTGTTCTATATTGTTTGCCACAGTTAGGACAGATTTTTGGCGTCCACTTTTGCCTAACTCCTGATTTTTTATCCGATTCTCGTTGTTTCAGAGGATCTTGCGACGAATCGTCGTAATTTTTTAGTTCGTCTTTATTCTCTCCCTCCAGACAGTCTTGACTATGTAGGTTTAGTACTTCAATGCTGGTGAAATACATATCGCAATTAGGACAGCTACAAAAATGTTGCTCAAAATGTAAAATGAGATTATTTGGCTCCGCAGCAGCTTCGTTGCAAAATGGACAGATATACCTAAAATTAACATACCATACGTAAATAATCAACACTTAAATTATTAAAATAACCTAGTAAAAACTTATAAAGCAAATGTTTGTCTTACGTACCAACTTGTTTCAGTCTCATCAATAGTAGGGTTACTCAACGCATTTTCAAGTAGCGCATTTTTCGCACTCTTTGTGTACTGCACTAAGATTCCATCGGGCTCTTCGACTTGACTCGTGGACGGCAAAGCAAAAGAATGCGGAGAGCCATCCACGAGGTGAGCGTCGGTGATATCATTCTCCTTGGCGAAGGTGCTGCGAGATTGTTGCGTACCAGCGCTGTCACTCTGCAGCCTTTCGTGCAAGTCCTTAGTCGTAACTGTTTCAAACTTGACTTCGTCGTCACAATAGACAATATGTTTTTGATCCTGCAATGAATCAGATGTCATCGAGGCGTCGTAGTTGATGTCTAGCTGACTGAGGTGACCACCCACTGTCAAGTTCTCCACTGTTACCGACATTTCGCCTTCTAGATGCATTGGTAATGTCATCTCTTGATTGGAGACCTTAGAAATTTATAAATTATGAAAATTGTCATGATTAAACTCTTAAGTATACTTACAAATTTTTAAGAAATTTAACAATTTATAGAGTATTTATATTCAATAGGATATTATATTAATTAGTTTAAGAAAAAGTCAGTGAATTTTTAATGAACCAAATTATGGATGAAGTAAAATTAAAATACTGTGGAAGTTTATTAAATGCAAAAGTTTATTAATTCAAATAATGCAAGTGTATACCAAAGATTTTCAAATTCATAATTTAATTTTGTAGTTGAATATAAAATATAAAATAAAATTTCTTATTTGTTAATACCTCTCTCATTTCATCCACCATTCTTACTGTATCTCCATCTAAATGAAAATCAGTAACTCCTATGCCAGCTTCTTCTCGATGCATTTCTTCTTGTGTTACAACTTGTTCTCTATCAGAAAGATTTATATTATTCATTACTGGAATAGCAGAAATGCTGTTTTGAACTTCATGCGTGGGCACATTAGTATTTTGAATTTCATCAATGCCATTGGTAAGTCTATCTATGTTTTCTTGAATTTCATTAATAGTAACGCTATTTAAAGAATTGGTTTGCTGTTTGCTAATGGCTTTAAGCATTTGCATAAACATGCCTTCAGTTTGTAAAACTTTCTCACGAAAATTAAAGAGTTCATCAACTTTGTAAGCACATTCTCCACATATCACTTTTGGTAGCTGGTCCGTCATTGAAATCTGCAAAATATTATTTTGTTTAATGTTCAATAAAAATCTATGAAATAATTAGCATTTAATCTGATTTTTTAAAATTACCTGTACAGGTAGACAAGCACTAATTTTCTTGTCTATATTTCTCATTTGTTCCCCGTCTTCAAAGATGGGCAGACCCATAAGAATGCCCATTTTTGTGGCACATAATCGGCACAAATAATTAAGTTCTTCAACGGCTGCCATTTTTATTAAAGTATATAAAATAATTTACAAAGTAAATGTAAATATCTTTCTTAAAATCTATAATAGATTAAAAATACACCCAGAATTCCATTCATGTAACTTTTTGGAAAAGTTACGGATATGCAAAACCTCCTTGTAACGCTTTCCTGCAAGAAATAAATTCACCGTTTATTTTAAGAAAAATATTTATTATTTATTTTGACATATATTTTAAAGCTACGAATTATCGTTAAAATTACTATAAAAATTAATTGATTGCATAGTTTCTATTATTCAATCAAGATGAAATTTTGGTACTGCATGCTAAAGTGTTTAGTTATTATAACTATTAATTTACTTTCTGTTCAAATCATTAAAAACCCGAATGCACATGTAATCTAGACAACCATTTCTATTCGCTTAAACTTTTCAAATCGAAAGAGCAACTTACATACTCAGGTCATGGGTGCACTCAGTCGAAGAGCCAGCCTCGCCAGTACACCAAGTGTCTCCTCATCCTTAGACAGAATCACAGAATCCAAACAAACCGGATCCTCTGAGAGCCAGGAAAAGCAAGAAAAGAAAAAAAACGTTTAGCAAGCCATTCTCCCCTCAGATGCGCAACAGCTACATATATAGCTTTGATCATGTGTACTCACCAAGTTGATCAGGACTCTGTGCGCATGCTGTTGCGTGCTCCGTCAAGTAGGGATACTTCGAAATGCTGAGGGCTGCATTATCGCTCCTATTTTCTTCCCTTTTCTTCCGCACGCGGCTACTTAGCACGCGGCGTGCGAGAATAAAGATGGACTCGGCGTTATAGGAACGAGGAGAAAAAATTCGTCGGCTCTTCTCTCTCTTTCTCCCCTTCTTCGAGTGTGTCTCTCTTTCTCTCTCTCTCTCTCTCTCTCCAGTCTTATATGGTTCTTTTCTTTAGGTTAACTGTCCACACTCTCCCCCAAGCCCCAACCCCTCCTCTTTTTACTAAGCCCTTCCTCTTCCGTCCTTCTTCCGTCCATCATTTTTCGCTTTCGCTTTCTTTCTTTCTATATATCTCCTAGTCTCCTACTCTCCTCTAGGTAAAATTACGGATCGTGCCGTGGGTTCGTTTTTGGAAAATTACTGGTACTTGACTGTTATGTGACGGCAATGCGCCATCTTCCCCAACTCCGCGCAACCCCGTTTTGATATTATGACGTTTTTCAGAAACTATAATTTGCTTTTGACAGATTGATTAATAAAAAGTGCCATTATTAAAAGAATAAACTATTCCTTTTCAATACTTACTTTATAATTTGGACATTCGATCTTTTTTAAAATGCTCCGATCGAGAAAGTTCCGGTGCTCCGAATTGCTGAGTGGGTTCTAAAGCAAAGTGAGAGAGATAGCACGATGCAAGCAACTGGTGTTATAGACAAAGACAAAACGTCATTCGGTCTGCCGATCAGCATTTTGGAAATCAGAGTCTATGGAACGGAACGGACCTTAGTTTAGTTCAAGGCTCAGTCGGTCATCACCACGCACTGCTTCGGTACGATAGTTTTGTTTACGATGTCGGCTTCTAGAAAAAATAGTTTAAAAAGAAAGCAGTCTGAAGACTCGGAGGAGGAAGAAAGTAAGTTTTTTATTAATTTTTGCAATTATTTTTTGTTTTTTATTGTTAAATTATTGAGAGCGGATTTTTTAAAAGAGTTCATACCCTTATTGGTTAGGAATATGTTTTGTTATTTATTTTGTTTATCGATGATAATGATTTCGAATTTTTGCAGCTTATCATAAACAAACAAAATCGGATGCACCCAGGTTGTGTCCATATTTGGATACGATCAATAGGCAGTTTTTGGATTTTGATTTTGAAAAATTATGTTCAGTATCCTTGTCGAGAATTAATGTTTATGCTTGCCTCGTATGTGGAAAGTACTTCCAAGGAAGAGGAACAAATACACATGCCTATACACATAGTGTGGCTGAAGGCCATCACGTTTTCTTGAATCTGCATACTCTTAAATTTTACTGCCTACCGGATAATTATGAAATTATAGGTATGAATTATGTTATAGAAATGGAATTTTAACAATATACTTTTATACACTGACACTTTCTGTGTTTTAGATTCTTCGTTAGATGATATTAAATATGTCTTAAATCCAACATTTGATAAAACTCAAATAAAAAACTTAGATAAAAATGACAAACTTTCCAGAGCTATTGATGGCTCAATGTATTCTCCAGGAATTGTTGGTATGAATAACATTAAGGCTAATGATTACTGCAATGTTATTTTACAGGTGTGTAAAACATTTAATATATTTTTTTCATAATCTTTCATATAAAATACTAAATAATTTCTTTGTAGGCATTGTCACATGTTACACCATTGCGTGACTACTTTCTACGAGAATCAAACTATTCGAGAATAAAGAGGCCACCAGGGGATTCATCGTATCTTCTAGTACAAAGGTTTGGAGAACTAATGAGAAAATTGTGGAATCCTCGTAATTTTAAAGCACATGTAAGCCCTCATGAAATGTTACAGGCAGTGGTTCTCTGGAGTAAAAAAAAGTTTCAATTTACTGAACAAGGTATTTATATTTAACTTATAGATGCTTTTACTTTAATAATTTATATTAAAGAGCACTTGTTTTATGAAATTTTTAGGTGATCCTGTGGATTTCCTTTCTTGGTTCTTGAATGCCCTTCACATGGCATTAAATGGTTCTAAAAAGAAAGATTCAAGTATTATTTATAAGACATTTTTAGGACATATGAGAATTTATACTAGGAAAATTCCTCCTCTAGAGTTAGAAGAAAGTCAAAGAAGCGAACTTTTAAATACAGTTGAATATGGTGAAACTGTAACGGAAAGTCCATTTTTATATTTAACGTGTGATTTACCTCCACCACCTCTTTTTAAAGATCAGTTTACAGAGAACATTATCCCACAGGTAAATCGAATAACAAAAAATATTAATAAATAATTAGAAAATATGACTTGAGTAGATTAACTGGAATATTTTGAAACAAATTTTAACAGGTGAATCTGTACACACTTTTAAACAAATTTAATGCAGTTGCGGAAAAGGAATACAAAACCTATAAAGAAAATTTTATGAAAAGGTTTGAAATACGGGAGTTACCTCCATTTTTAATTTTATATATTAAGGTAAATGAGTTTTTATTACTAGATTATATAAATTTTCATTTTATGATATGATTAATAACATAATCTTTATTTTTATTTTGCAGAGATTTACCAAAAACACGTTTTTTGTTGAGAAAAATCCTACAATTGTTAATTTTCCTATAAAGTATGTACTTGTCATACATATATTAAAAAAATTATAGAATTATTATTAAAATATGTTCTTTTTAAACTAAATAAAAAAATTATATCTATATTCCAGAAATGTCGATTTTGGAGATATATTGACTCCAGAGGTTAAAGCTCAGCATCCTTGTACAACTTATGATCTCGTTGCAAATATTGTTCACGATGGTGAACCTAGTCACGGAACATACAGAGTGCACATTCTGCATAAAGCAACTGGGCAATGGTATGAATTGCAAGATTTACATGTGACACAAATCTTACCTCAAATGATTACCTTGACTGAAGCATATATTCAAGTGAGTTACTTATATGTATTCTTAACTTGTTAAAGCTTTCTTAATTTATTTAGTTAGTGATTATACTTATATTTTGTTCTTTTGTATTCCAGATTTATGAACTAAGGAATGATAAACCTGATTCAGGAAATGGAAAAGTATAAATGTATAAAAATAAAGAATTTTTTATCTTGTATAGTTTTGTAAATTATGATTCATTGAATGAATATAAATAATGATTATTTAATTAAGAAAACTGGTTGTGTTTTAAATATTCTGTCTAAAGTTGATACCTTTGAAATTAATGAAATGAAACTATCAAGTCTACATTAAATCATTATATGCTTTTATACACACATGGATTTCTTGATCAGAAAATAATTAATCTGATAAAAAATACGTTCCAGAATTTGAATTAAGGAATTAAATTTAAACTTCATCCACCTGTACTTGCTCTCATACCAACAATTCATTATATGTGCACTCCGACCAGCTCCGGAACTAAACTCCCATTTTCAAACTTTTTTATTCTTTTTGCAAAAAGACAAAGTAATAAATAATTTTTTCAAAAATCTTCAAAACTTATTCCTTTACTAAATCTCCAATTCGATCGCTCAGTCCAGTCTTCCGCAACATCCTCAACCAAACAACAAAACCGCCGCGAACGTTCGAATCCGCGCGCATGCGCACTCGTCACTCCTTACCGCCTCTAGCGGCCCGAGCCCGAAGCTCCGACGAAATTCGGCGGCCTTTCGCCGCGAGCCGAGAACTCGTCAGTCGGCTCGCGTTGCTTCGCTCGCGCGGTCTTCTCGCATCCACGAGCTATACCCACATTCGATCCAAAAAAAGACGATCCCGAGTGCATCGCGTGTACGTATACACAGCAGCAGTGCGCCACGCGAAAGGAAAACAGCCAGAGTTAACAGAGGGCTAAGGCGACACGTGTGCCGTTACGCGAAATTAAAGTGCAAGTGGTGTATTCTAGCCAAGAGGCGATAAGCTATATAATCTACATAGGGAAGAAAACGCGAGTGCGTTCCTTTGTGCCGCGCGCGAAATCGGAGTGCTCGACGAGTATAAGTCGAAAACTTGCAGTGTGCACAGTGAGAGAGTATACGTAAGCCAGCCAACAGGTACGCTGCTGCAGTCAGGTGTAGTCGCCGGCAGAAGCTGAGAGGATAAGAAGAGAGAGAGCCGGAGCTGCATACACATCCACGTTCCAACCAGAGGTAAGATCGGCTGCGCGGCTTTTTGCCTTTTCTCGCAACGAGGTATATACGTAGGTACGTAGGTACTCGTACGTGCTCGAGTCCGAGAAAGGAAGAAGGAGCAGAGCGCGGCGACTTGCCGCCGAATGTGTATATGTACCTTGGGCTGCAAGTCTGTGTGAGTGTGCTCCGAAGGTCGCGCGCGACGCCCCGTGCCTGCTGGCGCTTAACGGTTGTGTGTATCCTCAAGCTTACAGGGATACGTGTGTATGAGCGGCCTGACGGCACTCTAACCTTCGCGAGCGCTGAAGATAAGAATTTGGGGAGCTGTCTTGGCTTGAACGGATTGCAGTTCGCGGACGAGTTTTGAGGTGGATTAATGCTGGGAGGATCGGTTGGGTTCGGGGTGAAGGTTGTGGGAGAACGCTGGTTTTTAGGTGCAGATTTTTTTTAAAGCGCTGAATCTGTTGAATGTAGAAAGGTGTTGATGCAACGACGCGGAAAGTGGTTCGTGATTTCGGAGCAAAGCGCGAAACGTGCCGAGGATCGAAAATAGAAGCGGCTGGGATTATGAGTGGTATTCTATTTTTCTGCAGGGTTTATTTTTATGTGTGATGATCTTGAAAAAAAAAAGATATTCAGAATATTTGCACTTCTGTTTGCATTCTGTTACTTACGTTTTTACAGAGTTTATCCATATAATTACCTATTCAGCACGAATGCATCTAGCGTAAGTGTAAATCACTTTCGCGCTGAGCGTAATGTGCAGTTACCTTTTGGATTATTTTGGAGACCGAGCGCAGCGCAACAGCAGCTCCTTCTACAGTCCCTCAAACTCGTTTTGGGTTTACAGTTGCCGGATAGATAGGCTCGCGGAGATTACATTATAGAACCTTGCATTTAAACTTCTCCAATTAAGCGATTCGTATTTTAAAATTATTTTTCCGCGCTGCGTAGCCTCAGTCGGAGCGAAAGATGAAAAAAATAAAGACACGTGCACCGAACCGGACTCTGCTTATGAAAAATGCCGCTCTCGGAATCGCGCCTAAAATAAGCCGTAAAAGGCAAATTATAAGCGAGTCGATTTTAGTTTGACCATAAAATCGGCCTCTCAGCGAATACCTTAAAAAAAATGCATAAGAAATGTCATTTCAGTTTTATAGTAGAAACCCTTAATAAGGTAACATTTGGTACAATCTTTTAGAATTTATAGTTTTGAAGACCTTCTTATAAAGCACATAAATTCCAAACCCAAATAACCTCCACCCAAAAAAACCCACCAAAACTAAAAACACCAGCTCCTAAACCCAAACCCAAACTCAAAAATTCCATCGCAAAATTCCATCTCGATCTCGATTTCACCTCGGCGCTCGACGAACCGTTGCCCTACACTCACCTGTGAATGCATCAGCAACGCATCCTCAAACGTCCGCCTGGTATATATACTCACTCCGCGCATAACGCGCGAACGTTACACGCTCGTATATATATAAGTATACACGAGCTCACCTGCGCACCTGCTTGAGCTCTCGGAGATCGGAGTTTCGCGTGCCGGATAATAAGCGCGTTGAATAAGGCCACAGCGGGGCACGCGCGATTGCGCGAATTTTCCGCGAACGATTTTTTAAAAGCGGCGAGCGACACCAGTTCTTTTTTTTTAACGTGTACATATAGCCTTTTGCAGGATTAGGTGGAGAGAGGGGGAGAATTCGAGTAGGCGAGTAGAGCGAGTTGCAATTAGCTGTCCTGCAGCGAGCCGATCGAGCGAGAGCTGATGATGTATATGTAGGTTTCGGCTTGCTGATTCGCGTAATTCGAGGCTTTTTCAGGGGAATGACTCTCTTTATGTCGCTTTTTGGTGAGCGTGGTAGTTTGGATTAGTAGCGTTTTTTTTTGGGCGAGGGAATCGCTGACTAATTTTAAAGTTTTAATTAACGGGATCGGCGTAGGATAAGTGAAAATTAATCCGTGCCCGGCGACTGCAATTAGCCGCTTTCATAATTAGCGTTCTGAGGTGGCACGGGGAAATCGCCCTTTTAAAAACCTACGCGAGTGCCTAATGAGTTTACCTTTTGCGCAAAAAGTTCCTGGCTCGGAGTCCATTAGAAAGTAAAAGTAGTTTTTGCCGGCGCGCTGACAAGTTCGACTCTTTGCCTTGAAATGCGCGCCGATTTTTTGATTATTTTATCTCGGGTTCGAGTAATATTTTTCATAAATTATGTTTTTATTATAGTCATTGCGGTCAACGATTAGTATTTTACGTTTTGAAATATAGTGTTTGTTGCATGATAATCGATCATTGCTATGCCACAGTAAGAGTGGATATGTATTCGATGAAACGACGTTTACTTTCTTATTTTATTATTGGCATTATGCGTTGGTATTTTTCACGCACGCGTGCGTACGCTTTATTTAAACGCGTCTAAAAAGAAAGAAATTACTGCTCTTCGGCCGCTTTCTTCATTTTTTCTTCTATTATTGTATAGTGTTCGTTCTAAGGCTACATCTCATTTCAATCCAAAGGCTGTCTTGAAAGTGAGAAACCAATTTATAAAGTGTTCATAGTTTTGTACTATCGATCTTTGTCTTTAATATTTATGATTAATTGTAATTAATATAGCAGCAAAGATGTATAGATTGTTTTACATAATGGAAACATACTGACTTAATTTTTTGTACGCTCAGTCAAGCTGAAAAAAACATTTATTTATGCTAATTAATGTAAATTTTTATTTATTTTGCTGCACTCAGAATCACACTTGGTCTTGTAAACAAAAAACGCACGCAAAACTTCAAGAAGAGAATGTGTCAGAGACCTTCGGCCGACTCCAGTTTAATTCATTCTCCTGTATTAACCCGAAAAAACACATCAAGTTTCTTTAAATTTCTGCAAAAAGCACTTCAAAGTCTTTCGCTACAAAACTACACCCTCCCGCCTCACCAAGAAACTAAAACCCAAAACAAAAGCAACATTCGAACCCGCACTTTCCACCATAAACATTCGCAAAACATCCGCATTTACATAGCGATCTACACAGCATCCTCCGCATCCCGAAAAATAAAACCCCGCGTTTCCCCAGAATTTCAAAGCGCGCGCAAAATATTGCTCTCTGCAACCTACCCCAAACACAGCCGCGACAGCAGATCTCCATTGAAAACGCAGCGCGCTCGCAATTATACGGCCCTCGTCGCGTCCGCTCTTACCTTTTTTTCTCCTCCACGAGCGACGCAGAGTTCTCCGGCGGCGCAGAACCGGTCGCCCTCTTTCTTTGCGTCTCTCTCTCTCTTCTCCTGTATACGCGCGCGCGACGATGACTCGTTTTGCGACGGCTGCTGGAGGTGGTTATACGGGAGGTGAGTTTCAGGCGTGTGGGTAAACGAAATAGAGATGTGTTTGGAGAGGGTTGCTGATTGGTGAGCTGTTGCTTTTTTTGGGTCGATGGGATATGGTTTTGGCTTGTTTAATTAGCGAGGCAGAAATGGTGTGGGTTTGCGGGACGAGGTGGGTTGGGATATTGTCGGTGACAAAGTTGGGTTGCGATAGGGAGCTGTACGTTTGCGTGTTGATTTAAGTTTAATACTACACTGTCGAATCGTTGCAGTTACTGTATTTGAGAAGAATCAGTGATTGGAAATAAGAAAGTTTGAAATCATTTGTAAGTTTACTGTCATTAAATGTAATGAGGAGTTTTCTCAATGTGCTGAGGAATTACGATGTGTAAATAGAAATTCTTTTATTGACATTTACAATTTATTGGTTTAAAATATTTTATTAAAACTTTTAAATTTCAGTATTTTATTGAGAGCTAAAGATTCGGCAACACGTCGGTCATGATAATACCGGTTTTAGCAGCATATATAAATGTCATAATGCGGTTTTGAAATTCTCACAACTTCTTCGTTTTTCAAGTAATTAATAGCGCAAAATAAACGAAAATTACTTTCACTTTGATAAAAGCCGGTCTTAATATAACTGATAATTTTCCTCATCCTTCACATGATGCCTAGAAATATACCAATAGATTAATTTGCACATGTGATAAATTATACCGTCGGGCTCTATTAATATATGTGAAAGTGATAATAGAATCATTTAAGCATCGATAAGCGTTAATATATCAAAACATAATCAGTACACGCGATTTAAATTTTTCCAAAACTATCCAATAAATAAAACCATAAAATAAAAATTTTCTCCGAAACAGCACTTTCTTAACTTCTCGAAAACCAAACAAGCCAAACCCGAAACACGGTGTACCTCGCCAAATTTGCCGCAACTCGCTCACAGCTCGCAAATCCTTAATCGCCACCAATTCCACAAGTCGAGTCCACTTTTTTTCTCCTCCCAGTATAACAGCTCTACGCCCAAAACGTCCGAGCCAAGAATTTCGGTAGGATCAGAGAGAAAGAAAGAGGCTCGAAACGATTTCCGCAGTCTTGGAATTTTTGAGAGTGTCGCCACTCTCGGTGCCGCAGCTCTTGCGCGCTCATCGTCGAGATAAGAAGAAAGTAAAAAGAAGCTGCGACGTCCGAGAGGGATTAAAAGTCAGAGGTGGAAACGCCGAGAGAGAGAGGAGAGGGAGAGAAAAAGGGAAAACCAGTTTGGGCATATATATCGGCGAAGGAGCGTGCGACAGGTATATATCGCGCTTCGGCTGCAGGTAGCGATTTTACAACGAGCGGCGGCACTCGTCTTCTGGATTTTTCCGACGACCGATCGGCCGTATCCGATTGCATGGGTACACAAGCGTGTCGCAATGTCGCTAGAGTCGCCGTGAGTTTTGAAAGGTCGGTGGTTTTTTTCGGAGTTGGGTTTGACGATCAGTGGTGGGAGCGAGGATTAGAAAAGTGCTAAGCGGATTGGGTGGTGAATGAAACCGGTACGGGATTTAATTGTGTTATTGCCGATAGGTGGTGTGGGTACGGTTTTGTAATGTGGACGTAGGTGGAAAGGATTAGTATAGATATGGATATGTTGTGGATTGTTGAGGAAAATTATCTGTGTTGTGGCTGAGGTTTGATGTGAAAATTACTGTATGATTTACTATTGAGCGAAAAGTGATTTGTTATTTTTCGCAGAAGTTGTTCTAGCGAATTGCTATTTAGAAAAACTCAAATGCGTCATTGATAGCCACTATTAATGCGTAATTGAAAAGCTTTCTTGTACTTGGATCTCGAGAGGTTGAGGAGTATTGAAAAATTTAACTTTGAAATTAAAATACTACAGTAGAAAAAAAATTGCTTAAAAATATTTGTCATAACCGATCTAATCTATAAAATTTTTTTAATAAATGCATAAGGTTTCCTTTTTAATAACAACTTCAATACTTTTCTAACAAGATTCATACAAATTAATAATTTTCTTATAAATTGCAATCTCTTAATATACTGTTATATTTTTTTATTACAAATAGAAATCTAATAGATGAAAACTTATCTATATTTATATGCATGAGTGTGGTTTCTCCTTCTTTTAATACTAGATGGTAAATAAGTATAAGCTTTTTTTCATCGTTTGAAGGTTAAAGGGATCACGTTATGACAAATATATTTTTACTTATACTTGTATTTTTAAATCAAAATGTAGAACGTCTGCTGGGTATTTTAGTTAGATATACCAAGCATCCTACGTAAAGCAATTTTTTACACGATACATGTGAAGTCACCTTTGTATGTCTAGACATTAAAACGTTTTATTCAATTATTTAAGTAACCTACATACGATGTTTAATGAGAGTATTTTTAGTGTTTAAAATTTGAATGACATCCTCGTACCGCCCTCGCATAAGTTATTTCAGAAAACTTTATCAAAGCATCTAGATTTAGAGTCATAAATATTTTCCTCATGAAATAGATGCGGTAATAATTATGTAAATCAGAAAACTCGAATAAATCGACTCGTAACCCAACTAAACAGAGCACCACCCATAGATCTAACGTGAAGACCTAGCCTATAAAATTTTGAAAAACTCATATAACCATTCATCAAACTTTCACCATTTCCCTCTAATAATTAATTAAAGCCGTGAAAAACTTTCCTCCACTCTCGCAATTTTTCGAAAAAAAGACAAGCGCCACACTTGTAGCCGGTAATAAAAAAAGGGAACTCGCGCGCCGGCTTAAAAGTTTGATTAGCATGAAAGCACTCGGTAGAGCGGGTCGGATCGGAAAATAATCGATCGCGCTTCCTCATAAGCGCATAAAACTATCGGTGCGCGGGCGCGCGCTTTTCCGCCCCGGCGGAGCGCTGCAATCTCCGATAAAATTGCGCCTTTTTTCTCTCTTTCCCTCTCTTCCGCGTGTGTATATGTATATGTACACCGCAGGTTATTCACCCTCCCTTGGTAATTGTTATAAAAGCGCGCGAAGGAGAAAAAAAGAGAGAGACGAGATGAGGGTGTGGGTTAGTCGCTATATAATTTGGAGCGTCGCGCGCTCACATGGGGAGGGGGAGTCTGCAGAAGTCAATAAATTCCGCGGGGTTATTGCACCTACGGATTTTAGGGGGTAGTAGCTGTGGTAGGCATTGTGAGCGGAGAGTGCGCTGGCTTTTTCATTTTTAATGCTGCTAGGTTTTAATAATAAAAGAGCGAGCGCGCGACTGTCGGGAAAGGCGTTTGGCGCGGGGATAGTTGATGGGAAGAGGGCTTGGGTTTTATGGTTAATCGATGCAGTATGCGGGAGAGATTGTTTTAAATTTAGATTGGGAGGACGAGCGAGTGATAATGGCTCGGTTGGGCGCGAGTGCTGGATTGAATTCGGATTCGCGTATAAGCAGGGTTATTGAATTTAGATGTAAAGGGGGGTTTTATGATTTTGAGGAATAGTTTACAGTTGATATATTGTTGGTCGGTGATGTGGACATTTATCAAAGGGATTTGACGTATTCAGTGGATAGCAAATTTTAACTGTAGAGGTAATTCTTATAATTAATGGTGTTTACGATTACGTAGTTGGCGTAATCAACACTTAGTAAAACAATTTATGTAATTATAACGTTGTGTGATAGAGCGGTACTTTGTAACATGAATTATTATATACGTCGTTAAAATATTACAGCTATAAAATGCTCTTTTAATTAGAGAAGCGTAAGATGCGACGCGTTCGCGACTTTTCTGACTTATGCCCGTAATATTTTAATGACTCAAATTTCTACCTCCCGTACATGAAATATTTTGTAAGTCTATTTTATCTCTATACAGAGCTCAAGAAACGTAAACATTCCCACAAAAACAAAACTCGCTAATTTCACCAACTTCACGCTGCACCGCCCACGCCAAACTTCCTCATTACTCGCAAAAAATATCACACCGAGGCCGAAATCACATAAATCTACACCCTCGCGCTTGATAAAGAACCATTCTCTAATTTCGTGACATCCTCCTACAGCTCATCAATCTCACTCAATCACCAAACAGCGCCAACGAATCCTCGACTCCACATCCCTTTCCTCCTTTCAAAAACTCAACTTCTGCATCCCGACCATAAACCATCAGCTTTGCCTTTCATACAGTGAAAATTCACGGCGCGTGTAACAAGGAGAGCGCATCACGATGACTCGTCGGTTAAAAGGAAGAAGAAAAAGGGAACGCGCGATATAAAACGCTCGAGCGAGAATAGGGTTAGTGTAGCATGTGCTGCGCGCGCGGCAGGTGTTGTGCGCGCTCGCCATGTTACGTTACCTCAGAGTAGCTTCTAGAGTTTCTCGGCCGGTTAGTACGCGCCGAGCTGAAGCTCTTAATTAAACGGAAATACAGATGTGGGTGGGGGTTGCGGCGTCGATTAATTACGCCTTGGTGGTCGCGCTGGGTTTTTTTTTTATTATTGTAGGTGACGCCTCTTTTTAATGACGATGGGACGGGAGAGAATGACACGGTGTGGGATGAACCGAGGATAAATTGACTTTTCGCGTGATTTTTTTTTTGCGAGAGGTAGGTGGGTTCTGTTTGAGGCTTTGGATTAAAGGTGAGTTGTGATGAATGGAGTGAGGAAGCTGGAAAATTTTAAATTGGAGCTGGTAAGTAAAAAGTAGATAACGTATGTAAATTGGAGGATGATTTTAGATTAAGACCGTTTTGTAAATTGAGAGATTTAATAATTGTTAGGAAGCGGCTTTGAATCAAGATTGAACATAACTGTACAAGAATTTTGTTGAAGAAAAAAAAGAATTATGAGTAAGAAAGTAAAGAAAGAGCTTTATCAATTGCTTTATCAGTTTATCAGCTACTACAGACATCTATCCACCAGTAACGTTTTTTTGCAGTTCAGCACGTACGAATATAGTAGATGACCTGCTTTATAAGAATAACAGTTTTTAATCTTTAGTATAAATAATGATTGTTTTAACATAAGCGATATTTTAGTTTAGAAATAACATTATTAAATTCCTGAGTAATTAAAAAATTGTTTACTGAAGTTTTAATAAAAATAATTCAAAATTAGCAACTCGGAGATCGGAAGAAACGAGGCGAAATTTAACACTTAGCTAATTCATTACGGCACTAAATTATAGCCATAACTTATAAGAGTATACAAGATTATATTGCATATTAAAAGAATAAAAGAAATCAACAAGTATTAATTATTTGTAAAAGCATGTTCTTAATTAGTTATGCTATTATTTCATTTTGATATATCTTACCTATTAAATCTGCAGCTTCTCGATAACTATATAGATAAGTCCATTTTTCGTGATTCGTGAAATTAACAATCTCATATTCAAACTTAGACCTACAATCGAAGAAAACAAGTTAAATATAGAAAATAGAAGCAATTAAAATTGTATTTATTTAGTTATAATAGTAGATTTGTCAAGAAACCTTGAGAAGTCATTGTCCAAAAAATGGATATCCAGAAATAATAACATAATAACTCTGTTAATTTACTGTGGAGGCCCTTCAGGCCAATAACGGTATTAGCTTGATTTTGAAAAAGATGAACTTTAGTAGTTACCTGCGAGGAATCCATAAAATTATATTGAAATTACATAATTTATTCAAATTTGCAAAGTAATAGCACCTACGAATAGTTCAAAATATAATCAGTATAAAATAAAAACTGTTTATCACCAATAAATCAGTATAAAAAAACGTCCCTATATCCATTGTAGAATCCTCTCCTAAATCTTCGCAAAATTTTCGCTACAAATAATGCTGCACCTTCCAAACTAAACACCCATTCCTCTTCTAAAAAAACTTTTCCTCTCAGGCCTCTCGCTCTCCACCCTTTTTTATCGCGTGAATGGGGAAAAGGCAACGAAACGTCAGAGGTGAAAAAACTACGAGGATAGCGTATACTGGACCCTTTCTCAGTTATACATATATATATATACAGAAAATGCGCGAAAGAGTATATAGCGTAATAGCAGCGCGTCGTGGCTGGAAGAGCTTCTCTCTGTTTTTTGTCTTTAGCGAGCGCGCGTTTCTCATTGAAGACACGTTCCTCCTCCGCGAGTGTCTGGCAATGCTTTTAAGGCACGTGGCAGAAGAAGAGGAGAAGGAAAAATGCGCGCGAATCTCGAGCTGTGAGAATAGCGCGGATTCCAGGCCTGGGATGTGAGATTTTTTTTTTTCGAACGCGTGTGACTATGGAGTCGCTGTTGTCGGTGATGATTAGAGGATGAGTGAGTGACGGCATGATTTTTCGTTCATGACGAGTTGCGAGAGAATTATATTTTAGTGAGGTTGCTCTGCGTGAAGTGGAGAAGATTACTTGCGTTTAATTAACTGGAAATTAGATGACGAGTGTGTGGACGTTAAGAAAAAAGGATTACGAAATTTATATAACCGGTAAATTAGCCATATGTCTTTGTCCTTTTTTATACTTAATAAATCTTTCAAACTAAAAAAAAATTTCGTTTCCAAACAATTATTTTATATAACTAATTACACGAACGAAATAAACCCGTCATTAATAAAAATCCGAACACCCGCAGCCTCGTTTCATTGAAAGA
>UELX01003116.1:0-25543 GCA_900480035.1 Eupelmus urozonus | reverse complement strand
ATTGTATACAATCCTGACAGATTATTTCTACGTGGGATGCGTCATACTGCAATCGAACGAAAATTCAATCACATATTTAGTTTAATTAAAATTCGATTTGATTTATTCACGACAGTTGTCTAGTCGAGAAAATTAGCTCGATTAATAAACAAGTAGCTCGTTACCAGAATTATCAAATTAATTTCGATAATAAAAAGATATCAATAACTAAAGCAAACCTCGCTCACGTCACAGGAATACTTCAACGACACGAAGATCACCATAACGGGCTTGAACGCCGTGACGACATATCGCTTCCAAGTGTTCGCTGAGAACGGCGTGTCGCCCCTGGCCGGGAAGTCCGAGTACGTCGACATCACCGTCACGACGGAGGCCAGCGTGCCGAGTCTCGTCAGCAACGTCCGCATCACCAGCGTCAAAAGCTCAGAGCTGAGCATCAGCTGGGACGCACCGATCAACGACGGCGGCGACAGCGACCTAGTTGAAAGATACGAAGGTGGGTCTTTCGAATTCAGATTCTCTAGATATATATACATATATATTGGTAAAAGTAAAGGAGAGGATAGTAACAGAGCGGGCTAAAGCTGCGCTCTCGTGTCTCGAATTTCAAGGGGGTGAGTGCTTGTAGTGACGGAAAGTTTGTTTGAAATGTTCACAGTGAGGTGTTATGCGCGATTCGAGGACTCGACGAACGCGACTGTGATTCAAACTTCTGATCTCTCGGCGACGTTCAAGGGGCTGAAACCGGCGACGGACTATGCCATACAGGTGCGCGCCAAGACGACGCGCGGCTGGGGCGAGTACACGCCCGTAGTTTACAAGAAGACGCCCCATGCTATGGGATTAGGTGAGTTTTCATTATTCTTTTTTTTAGTTTTTGATGCCTCGAGAATAGTTGCTAATGTTTTGAACGTTTGTTTGTGCAGATTACGTAGGCGAGGATGACAATATGCAAGTTCGCATAATCGCAGGAGCGATAGTTGCTGTAGTGGTTCTCCTTGTGATAATTATCATAATGACAGTACTCTTCTTGAGAAGGTAATCCTCCCGTTGATATTCAGCCAAGTCTAGTTACTAACAATTTAATTTATCGTAATTGTAAAAATTCTGTTAATCCCAATGAAAACATGCCTTTTTTGACTGATATAATGCAATTTCGATGCAGCAGGGCCTCGGACGAGTGCAACAAGAAGCAACCAAGTGACTGCGACACCCTGGAGTATCGAAACGGCGAAGGTACGTTAAGTCTTGCTCAAAACTCTCTGACTACTTACTACTACCTCTTTAGTAATGTAATATTCACGATCCCCTTATAATATAATATTCACTCTTATAGTTGTCTCACTGCCCCCTACGTGTCTTGTACGATTAATATTGAAATCACTATTAGCCCTCTGCAAGTTGAATATTGAATCCCTGTATTGAATCCTTTGAATATGGACTTGTGAAATCTGAGATTCCTTCGTTTTTTTTTTTTTATATATTAATAATAAAAAATCTAGATCCTATTAGACCATTGAGTGATAATGAGATAATGATTTTTTATTTGTGCGAAAACAAGAAAATGATAAATCAAAGAATTGTAGACCCCTAGTCAGTGACAGTCACAGTAACAATAATGAAAAAAATTCGCTTATTATTTCTTTTTTTTAAACAAAATTCACTGATTTGGCCCTGCAGCTTGAGCATCAATGTCTAACCAAATTCTTTCGATTCTTTCTTTTCATGTGCGAATTCCCTGAATTCTCGAACCTGCCTCCATGAACAAAATCCAATTAAAAAACCCAATGAAACAAATGTACACAATCGCCTGCTACTACAGGACTAGTTGTGACCTACAGTAAGTCTTCTCCAACACCTAATTTTGACTTTCCATGTAACTCTATTAGTATACGTAGTTTGAATTTGCACTCCTTTGCATGCCACTGTAAATTCCTAGATATATAGTTATTTGCATGTTTGTATCCGTACAAGCATTCAAAGTACATACATTAATGTTCAAATAGATATAATTGAATAATATATTATTCTTTTAATATTTACCTTTTTAAATAACCATTACCCAATTTGTGTACTTTCTAAATTAATGTATGTGCGGGTACTGTGTAGCTGCTTCATTTAATGTACAGTATATATTTACAATATTAGATGCATGAATTCATCCTTCATTATAGCCGAGATGCCGCTGACGCTTAACGCATTCAAAGTCTTTATAATTTTTTCAGTCGCATCAACTTAATAATTCATTAAACGTTCAACATTAACTATAGATCTCTGTCTTATTGCTTCACATTAACATACATATATCATTGTCTAACATCAGTCACTCATTCGCTTGCGGTTTCTCACTCGCAATTTCGCTTAAACAACAGCCATTACAGCTTCATTGTTTTAATTTTACGACAGTCGGTTTTATTTTTGTTTGGCTCTGTCAATCAGTTCGTTGGTTGTTGTGTTGTTCACAGTGCACTGCAAAATGGACAGTTCACCGATTGTGACAACCCATGCCAACAACAAGAACAAGTCTTCGCGTAAGTCTCACATGCTTTCGATTTGCAATTTTTTTTAAAGCTTTTTTAAGTTTACTTTGCAAAACAAGTTTTACAATTCAAATAAACCACACATAGCGCGTTTGATGGAATTCGAATTTTACAAATTTTTTAACGTTGCTTGCGTCTGTGCGTGCATTTGGCTCTGCCTGCGATTACGATTAATTTATACATGTAACATTCAGAATTCCGTAGAATTAAGAATGAGCATGCGTATGATCCCTTGCACACTTGACTGTTCTATGAAACTTCCTAGCCTGACCGTTTGCTGTTCCTTCATTCGCCTTCTACGTGCATATGAGTCGCGCCTTGTTTTAGGATAAAGCGGATGAATTCCAGAGGGCTTTCAAGCTCTTGGACCTTGCACGCTTGATCCAGTAACGAGACAGCGCATATTTACAATTCTAATAATTTTTATATAATATTTTCAAACTAAAACCGACGCGTGTGGATTTCAAAGTCGCATGCTACCTTGTCAAAATTTATAATTACATCAACATGTTTTGAAACTTTTAGTAACAAAGTTTTTTGAATTTAAATTTGATTTGGCTTACTATTAATTGAGATCATTATCGCGATCAGGCTGCAAATGTGAAGCTAATTTTAAGCTGAGACAATGCCCTTGCAATTGCACTGATTCTATGAAGATAGAATTCATTAAATTATGCAAAAATACTCAACACTTTATGGTCACAAAGTTTTTACATAATCACCTCACGTTGTTTCATTTACTGCAGTTACATCAAAATCATTCACAGTAATATAACGTTTTACAAAATCATTGTCATTCCACGATAACAATATATGTATGTATGTATTAAAACATTTCATAAAATACATCTTAGAAAAGAAAACATCATCAATCAGATGCTTGTCATAAGTATTGATCTAGATTGAAAGTTCACTTGCAAACTGTTTAAGAGCTTAAGCAGCTCAAGTATTTTACATATATAGAAACTTTTGACAAGTTTTCGAATGGCACGGTTGTCGCATTGTTGAATTTTTAACGAAAGCATGAGAATTTTTGGCTGTTGACGGTTCTTTGGCGGCTTCTTGGCAGAAGACATTTACTTTTTGCTCGTTACACGCGACAAACGCAATTTTGGAATTGTGTGCGTATATTTGAAAAAAAAAGTAAAACAAAAATGGGCAAAAAAATAAAAGAAAGTAAATACGGGCAATAAGAGGGTATTCTCTTAGAAAAAACTTAGGGAGAACTGGGTCTCTGCACTTCTCGACACACAGTAATTGGCCTCTTTCTACTCTTTCTGGAATTTCACTGGAACTGCATATACATAAATAAAGCATTAACATGAGCTCTGGAATTCCGAGCATATACACATACTTCTGTGCATAATGGCATAGTTTCTCTGTTGTTTCGTCTCGAGCGGGAGAGTAGCTGCTCCGGGGGGGTTGATCGTTGTAACGATAGGGAAAACGGAAGCGGAAAAGAGCGCGGCTAAATAAGAGTGAGAGAGCGAGAAAGAGAGAAAGAGGCAGAGAAAGAGTATATACATATAGGGTAAAGTGGATGGGGGGAGAGGTGCACGCGAGAGACGAAGAATCTCTACCCGCGTCGGCCGCGTGGTAAATATAATGAACTCTGTTTTCGTGACGTTGCAGTGACGACGCCGCTGTTCACGCCTGCAGTCGGAGTAGCCGCCTCGGCCGGTGGCCCGGGCGGCGCCGGGGGCGCCAGCGCCAGGAGTTACGTCGACCCGCACACCTACGAGGACCCGAACCAGGCGGTTCGCGAGTTCGCCCGGGAGATTGACGCCGGATACATTACCATCGAGGCCATTATAGGTTTGTATATATATATATACACCTCGGATGCTGCTCCATTCCTCTCATTAAACCCTAATCCTTTTATCTATTTTGCGCCAATTATCCATTGTTTCGTTAAATCCGCTCTCTGCCTTAAATAGGCGCAGCTCGTTATTTAGCTTTACTCTTCGCAAATAACGAACTTTCGCTAAGCAACGAGGGATGATGTGCATGTGTATAAAAACGGAATCTATTTTTTCTTCCAGGTGGCGGTGAATTCGGTGACGTGTGTCGAGGCAAGCTGAAGCTGCCGCCCGACGGCAGATCGGAAATCGACGTGGCCATAAAGACGCTGAAGCCCGGCTCGGCGGACAAGGCGCGCAACGACTTCCTCACGGAGGCCTCGATAATGGGCCAGTTTGAGCACCCCAACGTGATATTCCTCCAGGGGGTCGTGACGAAGAGCAATCCTGTGATGATAATCACCGAGTTTATGGAGAACGGCAGCCTGGACACTTTCCTGCGCGCGAATGACGGCAAGTTCCAGGTGCTACAGTTGGTCGGTATGTTGCGCGGTATTGCGAGCGGTATGCAGTATCTCGCGGAGATGAACTACGTGCACCGGGACCTCGCTGCGAGGAACGTACTCGTCAACGCGGCTCTCGTATGCAAGATCGCTGACTTTGGCCTCAGCCGCGAAATCGAGAGCGCCACGGAGGGGGCTTACACGACGAGGGTGAGTACAGTAGTTTTCTTTATTCTCTCGCAGCTGCTCTAAGCAGTGGCAAACTACGACAACACTAATTGGCTTTGCTCTCGCTAATTGCAGGGAGGAAAGATCCCGGTAAGATGGACCGCTCCCGAGGCGATAGCATTTCGTAAATTCACCAGCGCTTCGGACGTCTGGAGCATGGGTATTGTGTGTTGGGAGGTCATGTCGTATGGCGAGCGGCCATATTGGAACTGGTCGAACCAGGATGTGATAAAGTCGATAGAGAAAGGCTACAGGCTGCCGGCGCCCATGGACTGTCCCGAGGCGATCTATCAGCTGATGCTTGACTGCTGGCAGAAGGAGAGGACCCACCGGCCGACCTTTGCCAATCTCACACAGACGCTCGACAAGCTTATTAGGAGTCCTGACACTCTCAGGAAAATTGCTCAGAACAGGTAAACTAACTATCCTCAATCTAGTTTCACCTATCTATTATATAATATAGACAGTTAAGCTTTAAACTTAAGTCAGACCTATGCAAATAGGGCTTTCACTATCGTTTATTACAAAAAGTGCGATAGATTTAATCGTGATAAGCGTTCAATGCAAATAATCGTACGAGTTTTGTAAATTACTTATCAAACCATTATTATCAGTTTTTTCATTATTTTTCTTAATTTCAACAAGTCTTTCAAGTATGTTCAACTTTATATTTACTTTTTTATTTACAAGGCTCGTACTGTAGAAATAAGTAAAATTTCGGTGTAAGCAAAAACTGCATTTATTTTACTCGAACGATTTGACAATAAACGAAAAGTAATTCCTTTTTTTTTTTTTTTGGTAAATAAATGTCGATGTTAAATTGCAATAATGATAAAAATACATCAGTTTGAAATTACTTCGGTTGCGTATGTTAAATCGTTCGAGTATCATCGTATTAAGTGAATCATGCCGCATGCTACGCGAGTCCATAAATTAATTTCTCTCGAAAGCTATAAAATTTTTAATTGATTTGTTGCCGATACATAATGAAGCCTTCACGCTCTCTGTGTTGTTATTTTTTTTTTATTCGTGCTGTCGCACACTGAGCTTTGATGTTGTACTGAATCGCAAACAAACGCAAAAAGATACGTGAAATAACGACAAACAGATATCACGTGTGAGAAAGTTGTGCGGATGTGTATTATACAAGATTAATCATTTAAGAACGGAAACCTGATTGGCATTACTGGAACACACCCAAATTTAAACAGTGACAGAAAAATTTTTTCTTGTAAATATGAACAGCATTATGTTTTATTTTTTTTTTTCTTTACTCGCAGGTAAATGGACGTGGACTGTCATTTATTTTCTTAATCTCAATTTGTTTTGTTTTTTTTAGTTTTTGTTATCAATCTTTTTTTGTCGTCAAAATTGCTTTGATATTTCTTTTTGCCGTCGCACTCGCACGTAGAAGATGAGTTTGCTATTTGGAAAGTACGCAGCTTTTAACTTTTGTTTGCTGATGAAAATTGATGCAGCAGCAGCAGCTGGGAGCAAAATTAATTTATGGACGAAAGTCTGATGTCATATTATTTTTACGGAATGATTTTTTTTTTCTTTTCGCGTCAACCGTTCGATTTATTTGAGTACACGCGATGGCCTGACAGCTTCAATCGCTTACGCCGCTTAATATCATTTTTATATTTCTCCTATCCTATCAATCCCAAATGGTATTTTCCTTGTATCTAACAGTAAAACAAAATTCAATTTTTTAATTGTTTCTATACATATTTTTACTAAAGTAATAATTGTTTTTATTGACTAAACACATAATCACTATTCTTCAGTACTGATAACAATAGCCTGTTGTAACTAATAATAAATGAAACTTTTATGTCACCTTGATTTTTTGCAAATATTAAACTGTCTTTAATAATAACGTGCTGCTTATCACCATGAACCTGTCCTATCCTTATGAAGGAGAAAGAGCATCTTGAAAAGGTCACTCGGTGATTGAAAATGAAGAGAGCTCAAAGTACCGAGTGACGTTTTCTCGTATCACGGCAGATTACCATTATTTTATTTATAATTTTTTTTCATTCTGTTTTTTTATTTATTTATAAAAGAAAAAGTACGTTAGTCCAGCCTTGTAAATCTCGGCTTTCTCTTTTGTTTCTGGGCTAATTGTTTGTGGTTTTGGTTTTGTGGTGTCTTTGGTCGGGTACTGGTCGACTACTGCTACCGCTACTACTACTACTGCTACTACTACGCTACTGCCTACCGCTCCTCTACTCCAATGGGCTCGAACTGAACGAACGTCTCTGCAGCGTGAGGCCGCCCGCCCACAATCCGTACTATGTGACGACGTCGGCGCACGCCGCGGCCGCCCAGGCCGCCGTCCAGGCGACGCTGCCGCACGGCTCGGCGGCCGGTGGCCCGTTCGTTGAAGTAGTGGCCCATCAGGCCCAGTCAGCGCTTGCCGTTCCAGTAATGCCAGCGGGAGCCGGCCGAACCCTACACTATCACACACACGCTGCGACACATACACTGCCACACCAGCCGCCGCTCACCTATCCCAACTGGGTGCCCTTCACTCACTTCGGCTGACCCTTGCTTAGGCCCGAGCACCTCGACGAGCCCACCTAAAGGGAGTCCACCGCTAATTAAAGACGGGCCCGTACGTTGCACCGAGCACGCGCGCAACGACGCTCTGCTGCCGCGATATCACTCTTTAACGAAATCACACGCTAACTCATCTACACACATTTACACACATCTCAAGTATTAACCGCGCTGCAACAATAATTCTCTTGTACAGCCACGCCGTTTTGTACAGATACGCAATATACCGCTCTATCTCGCTCTCTATATACCCAATCTACATAGACACGTTGACACGCTACTCTCTGCGTAGACTATTATACTTATTCTCTTTCTCTGATCTTTGCGCTCTTCGCAATACACACGTATATAGCCGCGACGCTGCTGCTGCTGCTGCTGTAAAATCTACGCTTCATACGCGCGCTCTCTTTCACTAATCCTCTAAATTCGAGACGATATACTTATAGAAAAAAAAAAAAAAGAAACGCGGCGAATCTCTATTTTTCAACTGCTATTCTCTAACCTGATCGAGTATAAATTGTACAGTGTACGCCGGTGTACTATACTACACGACGGTTTATAATATAAAATAATCCGCGCGATGAGCGCGTGCGTGCCCGGTGCTGCGTCGTTTATAATGCTAAATGAATGGGCCGTGAGGTGGGCTTTAAGGGAAGGCCAAAGTGGAGATGCCGAGGGCTCGTGTTTGTGGACACACACATACACTGCCGAAGAAACGAAAGACAAATCACTCTATAGAAACACACAGTTCTTTAAAGAATTAAAAGTAAAGATAAATTAAAGAACCCCTTATATACGTCATTCTTGCGCCGTTTAAACGTCTTATTGTTCATTATTATATACAAGCGACGAATTTCAAAACGCCTGTGACTGAGTAAATTATAAGAAAAACAAATATTGTCGATCTAGTACGGATCAGATATTAAATAAATGTTGACCAGTGTTTTTACACGAAAAAAGATTTAAGATTAATAATGGTTGCTGTAAACGAGTTTAAGAGATTACGATGACATTGCTGTAATTGTGTACGATCGATTCGAAAATATTAGAGTCCCACGTCCACCTTGCCATCTCTTCCATCTTCACCTCTCCATGCTCGATTTTTTTTTTTTTTATACATATCTGTTTCGTTTATTTATGTACATGTATACACACACGTAGTCGTTCAAGTCACTTTTTAGCCTTTCACAATTTACTGATGCAATAGTACTTTTTAAGTTTAACATACGCGTACCTGCGGACGCTCGGGACTCTAGGCTTTTTAAATCGATGGTAGTAGATAATTTTTTACGAAACACGTAGCATAGAATAATAAAAATAAAATACGTTATCGATTATTGTAGATGAGAAGAAAAAATGGAAAATTTAGAAAAAAGTATAAATTATTCTACGATTCATTAGCGGACGAGAGCAACCAACGAATAGCAATATAAATATACGTAGAATCTGTAGAGGCAGAGCTTAGGCGAGCCACGTCGAGATCGACGTCTTTATAGTCTTTCAGATATTTCTACCGAATGATATTACGATCAGTAAGAAAAACAAAAGAATTATTATTGCTATTGTCGGCATTACGATAATGTTATGAATTAATTAAACTTTACGCGGTATACATAGTCATCGATGAGTATAAGTAGAGCATAGTATTTATTGACCACGAAGCATTGGATAAACGATGAGAATTATTATAATATTAATTAAAAAATTACAAATGGATTATCGCTATTATGACTATTTGTATTATTATGACTATAATAATTATTATTATTTTATTATTATAAAAAACTATTATCATTGCTATTTTATTATTACTACTGCGATTATCATTACGATTGTATAATTTTTAAAGTTGCGATTATAATATTTGCAAGAGCATTCGCGATCAATAAATTTTGTAGCATATAGAATATTTGCCCTTTGAGAGGTACAGATGGCGCGTTCGAATTTCTTCTCTTTTTTTTTATCGAGAAAACATTTATTAAGTCTGCGCATATATAGGTGTACACATGACCGTTAGCCAAAGAGCAATAAATTCGACTTTGGAGTCTCGATTCAGCGTGCTAACAAAAAGCGCCCGTTTTCGTCGAAACGAGCAAATTCACGATAGCCGTGTGCGCGCCGTTGTGTTTTAACGTCGGGAAAAACGGCACATTTTTCGCGACCCTCCGTGCACACAGACACTCTCACCTTTTCTCTTTATATTCACGCTGTTTGTTTATCAAGCCAATTCGCGTAAACATAAAAACACAGAGGAAGATATACACATGTACACACAGAGAGGCGTTGACAGTATATACATACATACAGCCATGTGGTGCGCTTGGGAGAGCGAGTGTAAAAGCGAGCGAGCAAGCGAGCAAAAGGGGAAGAGAACGAGCCCGTGCGATAGCGAATGAGAGGGAGAGGCAGAGAGAGCAAAAGAGAGATTGAGCGAGTCGAACGTATGAGCAAAAAAGACTGTGCGTGTGTGTGAGAGAGAGAGAGAGAGAGCGAATGAGAGAGAGCAAGGGAGAGAGAGAAAGAGAGTGAGAGGGAGAGAGAGAGAGAGAGGTGAGCGAGAGCTAGTATCGCGCGCGCGAATGAGTGTGAGCTACTCCATTACACTAACGAATGCTAACGATTGTCAGAATCAGGGAAAGGGGTGCTCCACCCCCACCCCCACCCGCCACCTCGGCTACCAACGTGCATTTGAGGAAAAGGTAAAAAGAACAGATAAACTCAAGAATCCCCCGGCGCTGTGAGCTCACAGCGCCGGGGCTCTCACTCTGCAATCGAGGCGAGAAGCGAGGAACGCTGGAGTGCAGTGCGAGGCCGCGCCGTTCCTCGAGTGGCGGCTCGGTGAAAAAACGAAAAAACCAAAGTCTCAAAGAGAGCAAGGAACGCGCGAGTGCCACCGCCCCCGCCGTCGTCGCCCGCTGCTTAATCCGCAAAGGGAAATCCGCATAGTTATGCAGCGGCCTAGCGCGATTTATGAATATTTCAAGCTATTAATTAGCAAGACCGTAATTACGTTTCCAATTAGCGTGGGGGGCGGTGGCCCAAAGACCAGGCCGCGCGCGAGCGACCGAAATTAAAAGAAGAAGAAGAAGAACAAGCGCGCAGAAGCGAGCGCGCAATGTCGCGCGCGCACTCCACTCCTCATCGTTCCTCTCGTCTCGCCCGGCAAGACAGCCTACCGGATGTCGTATATAATACTCTCCACACCCACGTAGACAGCGTTTGCTCTGCTTGTATTATTCGTATATCTGCTTTTTAGTTGGTATTTTACATTATATACATCTATATATATATATCGCACTGCCTGCTTCATTCACGCACACACCAAGCTCTCTCCATATATATATATAATATATTTATATCCGTGTACACATGCGAGGAGCTCCGTACACGCATATACCGCCGCTGAGTATGTCGTGCACGTCGCTCTTCTCCTCTTTATTATTACGTGTAACGCACATATATGTATACATACGTTTATAAATATAGATTGTAAGTAGACGAAAAAGCAATTGCTATTATCGATGTATACGAGAAAACAAAAATTTGTATGTATATATGTATCAAGTGTACGTGCGAGTGCATATGCGACGCTTGTGCGAGCGCCCACCGAATCGCCGTTATCCTGATTAGCTCGTAGCATACCATGACTGCTTGTCCTTAGTAGCATTGTGTAGTGCGCAAGGCGCGCGCGGACAGGTCGCAAAGCACTCGCACGAGTATGTTTAATGCGCAGACCGCCTCGAGCGCTCGGCCTCTATATGTAGATCAACTCTCGAGGCGCACCGAGGATTCAGCGAGAGAAAGAGAGAGATGCAGACCAGCTTGCAGAGCACGCTCATAAGCGTACTGAAGCTCGCTCTTTATTTCTGTACAGTTTCTAATTTGCCATGTTTTTGTATACTGCGCTAGGTCTACATTCGCTCTTTCTCTCTGCGTATGTCTCTGTGTCGTCTTTTCGCGCCGAAATTCATTATATAGTCGTTTGCCAAGCGAGCGAGCGTTCGAGGCAGTTGGGTGATCGTCTTCGTAAAGACGTCATCGTTTATTCTTTATTGAACATATTTACTTTTATTATAGCTCCCTGCCCTTCTCACCTTACCCTTATCTCACGTATATACACGCATATATTTATATATACATAATTCATGTAAATACGAATATATCGAATCTTAGATCTTACCACTTAAGTAATGACCTTTTATTATACATATAAATATTATTATACCATATGATTGACATATTGTTGCTTATTTGAGGATTTGTTAAATAAATCGAATCGAATTAAACTTCCACCCTTGTAGAGTTTTAAATTTTTTACTAGTTATTTCGATAATTCATTCACCTATCCTTGTTGCAAAAAAGTTTGGTAAAGAAGATTTAATAAAAAGAGTTTTAAAACTACCTATTATGAGTTACTGATATAATGAGTAAAGAGATTTTACCAAATTTTTTTTCCTATAAATTTAGTATTTAAAAAATAATTAATATAATCACTGCAATATCATATTTGACTTGAGCCCTTTGTAAATATAAGTAAATTCCTAAATATTTTGTTTGACATTTTAAAATAAAATTAGTCACGAGATTAGTATAAAGTTTTTCCCCTTTAGAACGACACTGAGTCGATAGAATTGTCAAGTTTTGAATAAGACCTATAGCCTCTAGAAAAGTCAGAGACGTCTTAGACTGAAACAGAGTTGGGAGAAAAGAAAGTAAAAAAAAAAAGTGAAAAGAAAAAGAAAAGAAAAAGCAAATGATAAAAGAGGCATAATTCTTAGGCAAGTCTGGGGCGTCTCGACTTATCGAGTAAAAGCTAGAGGGGGGAAAAGAGCGCGATAAGAAGGGAAGCAAAAGTGTGTTGGGGAAGTTTTACTAATGTCTGTTTGATTCAACAGGGGCACGAATCCTCTGGCACCGGACGCCGTGGACCTGACCCAGCTGACGTCGGTGAACGAGTGGCTGGCCTCGATAAAGATGTCCCGCTACGCTGAGAGCTTCGAGCGCGCCGGCGTGACGAGCTTAGAGGCAGCGGCGCGCGTCACCGTCCAGGAGCTGACCGCCCTTGGCATCACCCTCGTCGGCCATCAGAAGAAGATAATGAACAGCGTGACGGCCCTGAGGGCCCAGATGTCCGCGACGTCGCAGGGCTTCCTCGTCTAGCCCACGCTACCTCGGCGCTACGAGGAGATCGAGCTGCTGCTCACCCGCTGACTAGCGCCGACGGACCCACAGCAGCGGGTCTACGCCGTCATCGAGGACTACCAGGATTATGATACCGACGACGCCATCACTGCCGCGCATCGACACGCGTTGCACTACTGAGCTAGCTCTCTCTCTCTCTCTCTCGGATTCTTAGCCCCTCTCCGATATTCTCTCCCTCCTTTATATATTGTGAACTGACAAGTAATTCAGAGTGATAGAGAAAAAGAGAGAGAGGGAATGGAAAATAAGTAGAGAGATGATTTATGCGATTCTTCTCTAAATATGTATATGCGGATCAAGTGCTTATGGGGCGAGTGTGATGTGACGCTCGATTCATTAACGCTGCGAGTGACTCTTTTTGGATGCTCCGCTTTTCTTTTTTACATATTATATATATATTATAAATATATAAATATATCTCTGTGCACCGAGTGTGTCTGATTGTGTTTATCTGGAAGTTCTGTCGAGAAAGATGACGAAAGATGACGAAAGATGACGAAAGATACAATTCTTGCCTTTAGCGTTACCTAGATAAGTATATAAATAAACAAATGGGATAAATAAATGAAGAAGGATATATACATGTATATATATGTGTATGTATGTATATCATTCATGTATGTATGTACGTATATATACGTGTATGTATGTAAATATATATATTATGTTCGTGGTTCGTGTAGAGGTACCTGTCACTTATCGAAAGGGAAGAGAAACGTGCCAATGCAAGAAAGTGGAGGAATGAAAGACGTGTGCCAGAGTAAATGTCGAGAGAAAAAGAAAGAGAGAGAGAGTGAGTGAGAAAGAAAGAAATAGAGAGAAAACAGAAAAGCGCGGGAAAAGCACGGAGTGAACTCGAGAGAACGAATGCAAGTGAGTGAGAGAGAATGCTTTTAAAGTGGCATGCAAGCGATATGCGCTGCTTCGTATTGTATATTGCGCTCATCTTTTCCTCACGCATTTTCTGTGAGAGAGACATATATGTATCTTGCTCGTTCATCGATGATTTTTATCGAGGAGAAAAATGACTTTGTCAAAAATTGTCAGATTTCTTCTTCCAAACGCCCGCAATCTGCATTGCAAAATATTCTCAGATTGACTGTCTTTTTGTATGATAAATTTTTAGCTTTACTCAAGCCAATAAATTGGGAATTCGCGGAGTTGAATGGTGGAAAAAGACTGTAAATATGCATTTAAAAATCGTCTCACGGGTTTTTAATATTAATAATGGATATAGTTAATAAAAATTGTATATAATGAATGTTTTTCATTGGCTTGCTGTCAATATATGTTAAAATTTTTATGAATTTTAAGATTTTACTTGCAGTGTCGTTAATAAGAAAATTTAATTCGCTAAATTTTAGATTACTGCTAAATCTATAAATGAGTCATTTGGATGTAGACAATATGCTTACTTATATATTTGTTTCTTCTGCTAAACGTGATTGTGCGCATTAACGAAGAAACTAAGCTGTGAACATTTAGACATCTCATGCGGTAATCAAATCTAATGCTGACTTAATATTATTTCTAAATGTTCAGTTTAAATATTTTTAAATGAGTTGTACATAAATAATAATATTTAGTTTCTTTGATTTTTTAAGGATAAATTTTCGAATTTTACATTCCTTGTTTAAACGCATTTTATTATATTTATTACTAACTGATTATACTTTTTATTTAAAAAAAAAAAGTATTCTACCGTAACGTAATACGCTCACGTGTGACAATGGGTTCTTGGAGAGGAAAATCTGGTGATTTTAGATTAAAGAATGTAAGTAAAAGAATAAAAAGAATACGATATACTCGGGCGTTTTAATATCAGCAATACTCTACGCCGCGTTCCTCGGCATCATGAACATATCACGGCATGAACTTGATAGACGAACGCGAAATTGTATGAGAATGATATAAAAATACGTCGCTACGGCTCTGAGAGGACTGTAAAAGCCTCTTACGTCGAAGTAGAAATCGAACGAATCGTTTGAAAGTGCGCCAACACATCGAAATTTCAATCTTTATAACATAGACCAAGTCTTAAACCGAAGCAAAGCTACGTCCATTCCAGTAAACCTTAAGCAGTATATAACGATTGAAATCGAGCGTGAAGCAAATCAAGTAAAATGAAAAAAAATTTACATTGAGTAAAGAAAATTAATTAAGGCCGGCGTCCCTCAATCTAAGAAGGATTCCTGTCAGGTTGCACAGAAGCCCTAAAAGTTAAAAGACTGTTATTTCCAAGACACCTAAAATCTTGCGTGTACGTCCAATGCGTACCCTCGAGATAACCGAATCACGACGTACAACAAAGTATTTTACATGCTTTTTGAGTTTCTTTTTTATTATACAAATATATATATTATAAATATATAAAAAAAAAATAAAGTCTGTCCGAACCGAACGAGGTCAACGGTCAAACCTCGTGAAAGTGTTTATATTCTTAGTTTTCAGAAACATTGTAAACTAGTACGAATATTAAAGAAAAGAACTAAATGAACGGCTCTATATTTCGCATTGTGCGGCTTTACGTTTTTTTTACGAATATGGTGAATATGCCAATCGGCAATTCGAGTTGCTCGATGCGACGGAAACCGAGGCCTCTCTTTGTGATAGGAGAGTAAGTGCAGCAAAAGGGATTCGAAGACGAAATGAGCTAATCGAAATATAAAAAGAAAAAAAATGAGGCGGTGACGATTATAAGAAGCAATAAGTGGATACACGCAAATGCAGATTTTTATATAGAGAATGTTAAAAAATTTCAGATGATATTAATTATCGAATAGCGCTATCTTCCTAAATGTTCGTATTACAAGTTAAACGATATGAGATAGATAAAAAATAAAAAAAGGCCGCCAAAGCCGGCGCACGGAGTTCTAATCGAAATCATGAGCACACACTTGGGCGAATGATTAAATAATAAGGGTAAAGAAGAGAGGACCTTATCAATCGGGCGTAAATTATCGTGAGGTGTGTGTATTAAAGCTTTCGAATGGAACACCGAGAAAATGTTTTAAGATTTTGAACTGTAACTACTTGTGTCCAATGACGGGCGTACGAATGCGATTGAAAGTTTCGAAAATTCGCCTATCGTTTTCGCTTATCTTTAAAGTAATAACTCTCTCAGGTGAAGTGAATCGCGTCACTATCTTTGAACTGAGAAATAATATTGGTCTTCCTTCTGCGAAATCGCATTTTCTCTCTCTTTATGTAAGAATGTAAAAGAAACAAAGGATTCGCGATACAACGATGTTTTGAAATTCTCCATCGCATTCGCAGTCAAACACACATACACATATTTTGGTTACCTCGTACACATGTAAGACTTGATAAGCGTGAAACGAGATATCGGTTGGATAAAGGTAAGATAAAATGCAAACCGGTTAGGAAAAACATAGGAGACAAGAAAGCTAATCAAAATTCGCGAAACCGCGAGACTGTCCTCGTCTGCACGTTTGAAGAGCGAAACAAAGTTGTAGAAAAATAAAAAATCATTAGATGCCTCACTCTTTTTACTTAATTTCCTAATAATTATCGCCTCTGTACTACTATTTATTAAAGTGAAAAAAAAACTTATTTATTGTTTAGAGATCTGACTAAATTAAAGAAATTTTTATTATCGTATAGGTTTATCTATTGCTATTGCGAGAAAGGAAGAGGCAAGAAAAAAGCATTTCCTTTATTTTCGGAGTTTTTCAAAAACTTCACAATTGTAAAAAATAATAAATGATCAAGAAAGCAGAACAATGAACGACAAAAGCATAAACAATAAACATGAACGTCGAATCGATAAGCAATTCATAGAATTAAATTAGTTAAGCGTTACTTAGGCGACGTACGTGCGCGTTGTTTACTTTTCATAATTTACATCTGCTTTAACAGCGACAAATCTCTGCCAAAGTACCTGCTTCGAAAAAAACGAACAATCTCGTAACGTAAAACGATTAAAAAGAAAGCAAACAGGTACCGTCCCATGTACATCGCTTACATACGTTTTTAAGCACGATATAATTTTATACACTCATGTAGACAGAGTTTATTATTGGTTCATTAATTCTTTATTACACATAAAACACCGGAAGCAGACACACGTTCACAAACTCATTACCTCCGTGCGTCTTCAGTTTTTTGTATAAAAAAAAGATGGAAACAAATACGAACAAATAAAATACAGAGTGAAATAACAGAGCGCAAAATAGAATCTGTCAACAAATTTTTGGGATGAATCTAAACATTTTTCCTATGGTGTTGTCAAGACGATGTTGAATGTACATAAGATATAATAAATAACATACCTTATATGATGTAAAGTATATTTTATTTTTTTTTTTTCTTTATTAAAATCCTTTTGTCTTTATTTTTATCCTGTTATTCCTTTCCTGCTTAGAAATTTATGTTTATAATTATGTAAACTTTTTATATTAATTTACGAAATATTATTATATTAATAGTTCATGACAGCCCATTACCTTGAAACCGAAAATATAAAAATTTTAAATGCATATTATGATTTATGAATAATTGATAGGGTTAGTAGACATAGAACGAGCAGAATAATTATAGACAGGTGATTGGCCCTGTTAAAACTACAAAGTTTAAGTCTTAAAATTTTTTTATTTTTAATATTATAATTTGATATAATTAATTTCATGTAGTTAACATTTTATTTAAATTCCTCATTTTTCAAAATCTCCATATTATTAAACCTTCTATTCTATAAAGCATAATTAGTTTATCCTAGCATTGAATATTTTTTAACAGTAGTTATATAATTTATAAAAAAAAACGTCTATTATGAGTAGGAAGTAAGACGATATATTTCATTGAAAAATAATAATTATATTAAAATCATTTAGAAATGGAGTTAGAAATAAAATATTATGAAATTTTTATATACATTTAAAGTATTAATGTTAACCATTTCAAAACTATTTCAATCATTATATAAATTCGTAATACTGGCATCCGATCACATGATATCTGCCCGTAAACTAATTTACCAATTTTTTTTTCCCATTATTACTAAGAAAGTAGTGTAAGTTAATTTTTCAACTTCAATAACAATGAAATAATACATCACGTTAAATACATAGTATGATTCGATATTAGCATGCGAAGCGAGGGTGATGAGACCATGCGAGGTCGAAACTACCTTCTCACTCGTGTATCGGACCATATTTTTTTATCCGAGTTCGCAAAGCGAGTTTTAGGATACGCTTTTTTATTCGAGCTTGCGTGAAATCAAGCTTTGCGCACGGAGTATCAAAAAATAAATAGTACATTTATTTTTTAATTGATTTTTTCTATCATTTTTTATTAATTTTTATTATTAAAAAAGTTAAATACAAATTTGTCTTTTGAAAATATAAAAATTGTATATAGTCTAAAATTGTTTGTATGAAAGCAAAATTCTATTCAAATATTTTAATGAGAGTACGTTCAAAATATTTTAAAATATGAATTTTATCTCGTTTTTGGGTTGCAAATCTAGAATAACAAAATATTCCAATTTTATGTAATAAATTTTATATTTTTGATTTATAAATTTGACAATCATCCCTTGTAAATTAAGATTATTAGAATATCAAACTTTTATTAAATTTAATTTTTTTTTAATCTCAAACAAAAATAAAAAATGAAAAATTTTGCGATATAATTTCTTTTTCAAGTAGATTTACGGACAAATCTCATCATTAAAAAAATCACCATATTATTTGCTTAAGGTCTATAATTATAATTACTATGGTATTAAAATATCTTATAATTGAGTCAATTACTGTTTTAATTACAGCAACTATATATTTTTAGTTATTAATAATTTTAACAAAATTTAAGTTATATTAACAACATTTTTCTAATCAATAATGTGCAAATAATTGTCAAAATCAAATTATTTTTCTCCGCGTGGAAAAGTTTTTTTGTCTAAATTTTTATCTAAAATTTAGAATTTTTTACAATGTCAGTTCTATTAAAAATATGATTCTTTCCTTAAAATTGAAAAAGACATTATTAATTTATTTTTATTATTTTATTATTATATTTTTTGCGTAAAGTAAAGTGTAATAATTAAATTATTATAATTTTATAATAATAATAAGATGTGCTTTGAACAAATCAAAGAATTTTCTGATAATGATTTGAAAACTTTTTTTGCTAAAAATGTAGAAAAATCTTAGAGCATAACTACAGGAATTTACTATATTTTACTATTGCCAAATTGCTAAGAACAATAGAAAAAATATAAGTTAGCTGACAATAGAGGTAAGTAGACACATTGATGAAAATTCCTCGGAAACATGACGTATATAATTTCGATTCAGTAGTGATTCACTTGATAAATAATAGTACACGCAAAAGAAATAATTTCAACTTCAAGTAGAGTCGTAGGAGGTTGAAATCACTTTTTTTGAATGTTCACGAAGAAAGCTCGTTTTCGCGCACGCTCGAACAACAAAGCGTATACCAAATCTCGCTTTCTGCATGTCGTATCAAAAAATACGGTTCGATACATAAGTAAAGAAGTGAATTCAACCTCGCGTGGCCCTTTCACCCTCGCTTCGCTCGGGCACAAACACCCCCACGGGTCTAAAATCACTTTCTCGCACTAGTATTGAAATGTACGAAATTGATATTCTGTGAGCAAAGATTGATTTCTTGGACGATCAAATGAAAAAGCAGACACTAAATCTCGCTTTCAGCACGTCGCATAATAAAATACGGTTTGATAGATGTACAAACGTCCACGTGAGACTGAAATCACTTCCTCGCGCAAAATATCGAAATGTACAATTCGTTCTTAATTACTATCGAACTCAATTATTTTTTTGTATTATGTGGATAAAACTAGTTGTAAAAATAAATTTCTCACACTCAGATTTAGTGTGAAAGAGCTAGCAGTTTTTTGTACAAGTGTGAAAATTATTTGTTCTAGCACAAGGATAAGTTGACCACCCGAACTCGTGGCGAATAATCCAATCCATTTGTATACAGTGAAACGTCCGTAAATACTTTTTTACAAATAATGGTGATTGATATACTATAAGGGCTAAAGCTGAATAATATGCTATTGACTGATATATGGCTGTTGAAATTTCACTAATTTTCTATTTTCTTAACGTTTTTCATTTGTTTAAGAATTCACGTGGCCATGCATTATTTTTTGTTATTATTATAATTTAATCAAATCCGCGATTTTTATAAAAATTTTAAGTTAAAAATTAATAATACCAAATTAATTACAAATTTAATATGTCTTTGAATTTAGATCCAAATTATATGAGTTCTGCGACTTATCGCTCTATGAAACTATCGTTAAAGTGATAAAATAAAAATCAAGCCATACAAAACATGATTCGTGCCGCTGAAATGAACCCTCCTTATAATTAAGAATTCATATTAGATTGAGAGAATAAAGACGATGATAGTTTTGTTAGCTATACTTTATATATCTCGATGTATTCTATATGTATAAGTAATAAACATATTCTGGTTTAACAATAAAGGAGAAGTTGATGTAATTTGGATTATACTCAACTTACAAATAAGTTTTGTTAATTGCTAATATATTTTGCTTCTAGTTTTTCAAAATTAATAATCGTCATGTCTTAACATAGTCTAGCTCTCTTAAGAGCTTAGCCAAAAATTTTCATTTTTTATTACTTATATTACTTTTTATTCCTTTATCTTTCATCAAATCATTACTGCTTATCACTTTTTATCTTTTTTCGGAAATCATTTTTGTCAGGGGACAACAATTTTATATATGGATCAACTTTGGAGTTATAAAAAGTAATAAATTTCAAAAGATCAACCGTATTATAATATCACTTAAATCCAACATTTAATTACTATAGTATACAAAATTTTAATTACTATAGTATAAATTTAGATGTACGTTTTTCATACATTTAGTATATATTTCTAACTTGTTACTGTTGATTCAGCTCTCAGATAATTTGATAAAATATTCAGTGGCAATTAAAAATCATCCGATACACACACGTTAATTTCTGTAATTTGAAAAAGAACATGTTTTTTGTAAATTTACTGACTTTTTTAAAGGAATTTTTGTTAAAAAGTGCAGAATAGTAATTTAACTATTTTACGCGTACTACATAACATAAGTTTTGTTTATTCACTGCGGAGAGGAGAAATTTTTAAATTTAATGAGGAAAAGTTAAAATCTGAGTTTGATTTGCTTTCTATTATGCCCTTGAATGGTGTAATACGACTAATAAATTCTTAATTCGATCGTTTTTTATTTATACTTTACTACGATAATAGAAAACAAACCTATGTTTAATGTGAACATACAATTTTATGAAGTGACTATATGTAAGTTTTCTCATAATAATAATGTTTTTATTCATTTATTTCTTTTTTATCCTTTGAAGTGTAAACTCATTTATTACTTAAACAAGTATGGTATAATAAATAGAGCTACCATAAATTCTCAAAGTCGTAATTTATTATAAATTTTTGTATATTTATAAGCATTTGTAATTTATAAATATATAAAACAAAAATTTTTAAACGACCCTCATGAGGTTCTTGCAAGTAGTTGCGCTTTGAATTTCAACCATCGGTATTTTAGAAACCTTTTCGGATTTTGATAATAAACTTTGTGGAATATTTTACGCAAGAGACTACGGAACTACCTTGATATTGTATATATATGTTGTAAATTTGAATTTTTTATGCTTTTCTTGCAAGTACAAATCCGCAAATTTTTCTGTGGGAACTTCGACATAATATTTTGTGAGCTTTTATTATTAAATTAATAAAACAACTAGCTATGTATCAGTCAATCGCAATTTGTATCAAGCAGTAGCTGTTTTTACTGGTTGTTGAAAAAGTTGGAATCTGTGAAATTTAGTACTGCTTGCAGTCGATAAAGTGAACGACAGAAATATGTATTAGGTATACAATACAACGATATATTTACATATAGTGAGTTGACTATTATCCCAAGCATGTATCAGCTGATCAAAATTTTTCAGCGTTAAAACTTTAATATTTTCCTAAATAACTATTTTTTCATTGTTTTTTGTGAACCACAAAATGAACGTGATGAAATCTTTTAGAGAAACCTTGTCTACGGCAAAAAATATTTTAATTTTAACTGGAAGCGGAGTTTCAGCTGAATCCGGTGTGCCGACTTTTCGTGGTGCCGGTGGTTTTTGGAGAAAATATAGAGCCCCTAGTCTAGCGACTCCAGAAGCTTTCGCGGCTAATCCTTCTTTGGTTTGGGAATTTTATGAATATCGACGAACGGTAGTTAGCAAAGTACAGCCTAATAAGGTATGATAATTAGATTATATACTTTTTAAATGACACATTATTAAATAATATACTTATTTTAAAAAATTTTTTAATTTCATTCTTTCAATTTAGGCTCATGAAGCTATTGCCGAATTTCAAAGTCGTTTGGCTAAAGAAAATAGAAAAGTTACGGTTGTAACCCAAAATATTGATGGTTTGCATGAAAGGGCAGGAGCTAAAAATGTGATAGAGCTCCATGGTTCTCTTTATAGAACTAGATGCACAAAATGTAAAGATGTTAATTATAATGATACTATTCCAATTTGTCCTGCTTTAGAAGGAAAAATGTAATTGTCAAGTATAGTATATTTTGACTTTCTACAATGAAGGAACTTAATTATTATATATTTACGAAAATTTAGCTCAGCAGATCCTGATTTTGAATCATCAGACATTCCAGTCAAAGATTTGCCAAGATGTGAGAAAAATGGCTGTGGCGCACTTTTAAGACCTGATATAATATGGTTTGGAGAAGGTCTTGATTCAAAGGTTTTGGATAAAGCACGTAAGTAAAAAGTTTGAAAAATATAAACATTTTTAATGTCATTATTTCTGTACATTAATATATATTACAACGGTTTCAATATTTTTTACGACTTAGACGAAGCTGTAGAAACTTGTGATGCCTGCTTAATAATAGGCACTTCTTCAGTCGTTTATCCTGCAGCAATGTTTGCACCTCAAGTCGCTCAGAGAGGTGTTCCTGTGGCTGAGTTTAATATTGAAACTACTCCAGCCACAAGAGAGTTTCAGTAAGTGTAAATGCAAAAATTGCGAAACATAACTTTTTAACATGCATTAAACTTATAAAAAATATAAAAATAACAGCCTTTTTTGAACATTTTAAATTTAGTTGATTGTATATAAAAATCAAAAATTTTCTGAAGTTTGAGTACTGTATAAAAATAAATACTAAAATATAACTTATTTAGATCCTCTCCCTAAAGCTGTAACAAAAATTTCAATATTTATTCATTAACATTAAATTTTAATCATACCGTATTGTATAAAATTAATTTTATAACTTTTATTTTATTTTTAGTTAATATTTAAACTTAAGCATTATGATAAAAGTGCGCGGAGAAGCTGATCTGCGGATCATATATTTCGATACTAGTACGAGAAAGCGTTTTCAGCCTCGCAGATATTTTTGCGCCCGAGCGAAGTGAGGAAAGACCACGCGAAGTTGCAATCACCTTCTCGCACATGTATCAAATCGTATTTTTTTTATACGACATGCTCAAAGCGAGATTTAACGTACACTTTTTTATTTGAGCGTGCGGAGTATAAAAAATAAATAAATAAACAAGTTGCATAAAATATATGTACGATTTTGTTAACTGGTTTATTAGAGCAAATAGCCTATTTTCACAAACCTAAAGAGCATGCGTTAGGTAACACTTCTCGCACGCAAATAAGTGCGCAGAATATATATATATATATAATCTTTGTGTACGTTATTTAGATAAAGATATTTAAATAATATATTATAGTACTAATATAAAATTAATTTTTTTTTAAGGTATCACTTTGAGGGTCCATGTACAATGACAGTGCCAGACGCATTAGCACCTTAATTTCATATATCTAGATTTATTGTATATACTATTTCTAATATTACTAAATATTTTAATGTTATAATTTTTTAAAACAATAAATAAAAAATACCTTCAACATGACAGACTTCCACATCAATTCCAAGGCGCTCTAAATACTGGAGCCAATGTTTTTGTTTTTCAGATAATGAGTCACCTGGTCCTTTTACTTCCACAATTTTACACTAAAATATAAAAACAAATGTTTAATCGTTTCGAAAATTTCGACCGTAATTAAACCGTTTACCTTTGGAATTAGTATATTCCATAAAATGAGATCAGGAAATCCAGATCTCCAGAGTCTAAAGTTGGACACCAATCTTTCACATATACCTTTAACTCCAGTTATACCCAAGCACGTAACTACTTCCTAAAAACAAAAATAAAAAATAAAGTTTTTTTCAAGAAGTTATTAATTTCTTTTAAAATCACATAAATTATTTAAATTTAATCAGTATTACCTTAAAATGTTGGTCATGTTTAAACAATGTATTTGGCATCACAGATTTGTATTGATTATAACTTAAAAATCTCTCCTGCATCCAGTCAGCAAAAGTTTCTAAATCAAGAGCATCAATAAATTTGAGTTTGTCTTCAATTGACTTTTTTCTGTTATCAAAAAACTCTGTAGTAAACAAATCTAAAGGAGCTTCTTGATATGGCGAAACAAAGACCCCAGGAACAAACATTTTGTATAATTCGTCCCAAAAAAATACTGCAAATAGCGTAACTGGTAGTGAACCTTCACAATGGAGTCCTTCATGAAAATCTTCTTTGTCAGTATAATGTTGTAAAGCTAACATTTCTACACTTCCATAGAATTTGTCGTTTCCATTCATGCTGATAGACCATGTACTCTTACCTCCAGCTTGAATTCTAAGTAGAAATTGCATATTTGAAAAAAACGAAAAATACTAAATATTTATTTTAATTTGTTACTACTTTACCTGTTTGCCATACTTGCAGTAATAGTTTTAGTAAAAGTATGATGGGGAGCTAAACCATCACTTTGAAGTTCCTCTTGAGCTTTCTCAATTAATTCTTTTGTTTCTTTTGAGAGCCCATTTTTTCTTCTCATTAACTTTCTTAATCTTTCTAAAAGATCTGAAATGTCAACTTCAGTCAATTTTTCTTGTTGCAAAGCATATAAAGTTAGTTCAGCACATTTTTCTAAATCTTTTCGATGGTGCATTTCAATCAATGCAAGTTCTGAATACCATCTACCACGGCTTCTTTGAGAAAAATGTTTTTTTTCAATAAGAATCTCTAAAATATTCACAGCCTCCGGTATTGTCTCAGGAGACTTTTTAAAAGCATCAATGCTTTTAGACAAAACTTTGACCCAACCAAATTCTGGTTCAAACTTTCTTATGTGTGATGGAAGAGAAGAATCTTGTCTATTAGAATAGGTATAAAAAATAATCAAAATTATTACATATAATAAGAAATTATAGTTTAAAATATTTTGAAAGTTAATCAGCAAAATCTTACCTGAATTGTTCTTTTGTTAGTTGTTCAAGTGCCAAACGTCCTAAGTCTTTTACTGCATCCCATTCTTTTCTTTCAGTAGAATCAATCACTTGTTTTAAAGCATTTTTACTTTTAACAAACCTAAAAAAATGAATAAGCATTACTTTTATACAATATGTAAAATAATCACAAATGAATTTCAATGCATATCAGTACACCAACAAATATTGAGATATATTTAAAGAATATATAAGAGTAGCTATATTACTTCAATTAAAATTTATAATAATTTACCAAATGAAATGAGGACGCTTGATATTTCTAAG
>UELX01003115.1:0-25546 GCA_900480035.1 Eupelmus urozonus | reverse complement strand
ATTATAAAAATCGAAAAAATTCCAAAACTACAAGTTTCTTTAGATTTTAGACAATCTAACGGTTAACCATATCCCCGTCCCTGCCCACGACATAATAATCACTCAGAAACCGCTCAGGAATTCATAACCCAAAAAGATCAGCAATCGACTGTCTTCCTGAACGCTCGCCTCTTTATCACCGATCCTCCCGACCGCCCAGCGAAAAAAAATGAAAAATCTGTCCTTCGCCGCAAAAGTGCGCTTGCGATAAATTTTTATTGCGCGTCCTTTTAGTCCCTCCTCGCTCGTATATACCTCTGGACTTTCATCCTATATACGAGATCGGGCAGGAGAAAGAGAGAGAGAATATCACGACGACCCGTTTATCGGAGAGGAGGTGGAGAGAGCGAAAGCCGCGGGGAGTGTCCGCGATCCTCGGACGCGATCTCCGGGCCCCTCGAACAATTCCGCAACGAGCGAGAGAGGAGCGAGTTGAGGGATCGCTCGGACGGCGATGTATCGCACTTCCGGGCTGCCCCTGACTCTGACCCTTCTCCTTGGCTCTTTCTCTTTGGGTTGTGGAGGTGGCTATGTGTGTGTCGACGGGAACTGTAGGTTGGTTGATCTTTACGGGTTTTCGATGCTTACCAGGTTTTTTGTTAAGTTTTGGATGGTTGTGTGGGAGTCTATTGCGGGTTTTGAGGGAGAAATAGATATAATGATGTATATAAAGAAGTTATTGTTTGCAGGTCATGGTTAGTTTAAGGTATATATATAAAATTTCTTTTTTACGATCTCAGCGAGCCAAAGTGTCGTGATATTTTTATTACAAAATTTAAGTCGACGTTTCGGAGGGTTTTTTTAACCTGCCTTAATAAGATTTCTAGACATTTAGAGTAAAAATATGTGTATGTTAATTATTTATATTTAAGCAGTCATTAAAAAAATAAATAATCTTCTATTGGTTGATCGTCTTTTACATTTTACTGTAAGTGAAAGAAACGGTCACATATGGTCACACGATATGTAAATAGTTTTTTGCAAGTATATCAATTACAAGAGAAAGTTTAAAATTGCATTACTGCATCCATCCGATCCGGTAAACGAATTGAAATAAAGATATTCCCAATTACCCCCTTATACGATAAAATACTTACAAATGCAGCTCCCGTATTTAATGAAACAATAACAATTACCCAAAAATGCCCAGGCACCTCAATCTCCATATTTCCAAACAATAAACAGAACCATAAACTTTTTCACCAGATCCACCGATCTCCCCCCAACCCGCAAACCACCCAAAAACAGCCATACAAATTACGCTCCGAAATTACTTTCCATAATTGTTCCACAGCGCAGCTGACGCTCATGCACGTGCGCTCCATGTGCACACGCCTCAAAAGTCGCAAACTCACAAGTGTCGCAAGAAACGCGCGGCCGATATCGCTTTTTGATCGGCCACGCGCCGATCGACACGCGTTCTCGCTCCACCGGAATACCAAAGTGTACACGCGTCTTTTTGCGCCGTCGTTCCAGCAGCGCCTTTTATTCGCGAGAAACTTTGCCGTGCAGCGGTTTTCGGAGGCGTTTAATGATTCTAGGAAGCGGCGGATTCATGACGGGGCGGAAGGTGGCGATTTATGCGGATCGATCGGTAACGAGACTGTTATTAATTAAATTAAGCGGCCGAAGCGTTTTTCGGAGAAGACGATGAGATATGCAGGCAGTTTTTCACGGCGCGTATATCAGGACGAAATCGGGCTTTTTGCGGCTCGTCGAGCTTTATTAAAATGTTTTAATAATTGCGCATAATGAGCTTCGTAACGAGAGCGATTCGCGGGGGTCTCGCGGGTATAAGTCAAACTGGCGCGCCGCCGGCTTTCTTGGGAGCGCGCGCGAGCGAAATTTATATTCGCCGTCCATACTTCATTGATAAATACATCATGTAATTATGCGTATACGATCATTTTTTATCAGAATTGTATATACGAGACTCTGGGTCTCTGGTAATTTCGTCACGTAGTACGATTCTGTAATTGCTCCATTAAAAGGAGATCGCGCTGCTTGGCTGGGAAAGCCCGAAAAAAGGGCAGGGAAGCATCTTTTATATATCGCCTCCGCTGTATTGAACAATTTACGACTAAGTAAAAAGTCTCTTTCTCTCTCGCCGAGTTATTGACTTTTTCGCCCGGGGTAGTTAAATTAACGAAAAAAGGTAGGCGCGACGCGCATCGCCGCCCGTGCACCGTTGACTAATAAAAATTTATCGCCTCCCCTCGATCGATAAATCGAGCAGAGCGTGGAGAAAGCTTGATCCCGAAAAACTTTCGAATTTATTTTATATGGCTGGACGGGAATAAAATCGACGAAAGATTGTGGATGTCGGAGGACGGCTTTTGTTGTGAGATGCTGTCAATCGTTTTTCGAACTTTGGCGATTTTCATTGTTAAATTTGGTTTTATGAAAATAGAACTTTATTGGCGAATATCTTGCGTGGAAGCCCTGTTTGCGATACTGCATAAACAATGCTTAGCTGAATTGTATTCAGAATTATGAAAATAGATTTTCTATTTATGTCATTTTCTTTTATTATTAAATGTTATAAATTTTTCAATGAAATTCACTAAGGATTACATATTTGGACCTCCATGAACCTACTGTAAATTTGATTAGTATCTCAGAAAAAGTTTCACTTTCATTTATTAAATAACATTAAACCGACAATCAAAATTACAAAACACCAACAAAATAAGTCTAAGCATACATGTAGTAAGTTTGCAAACTTCCTAAAAACGGTAGCCTCACTTATCATCCACGTATCATCCACTTACTCTCAACTATCCGCACGAGTTCCCAAAACTCTCATGCCCCTTATCGTCCATTAGAAGCCGAAAACCGCAAAGCCGTCAATCTCCCAACCTAACCAAAAAGCTCATCTCCTCGCTCGCAACAATCCTCGGAACCTTCCCCAAAAATTTCTCACGCTCTCTGCTCTCGCATGCGGCCTCCCGAGCAGATATCTCGATATTGCCCTGAGAGAGGAGAGCTGCCTACGTGAAATATCCGTTCGTTACTCGCGCCTTTGCGAGAAGGAGACGCTGAATTAGCAGATGTAATTTCAGCCTCGCGGAAGGTGCAGCGGGTATAAATCCTCCCCCGGCGCGCGAAAATCGCGAGAGAGAAAGAGAGTGGGAGCATTAAAACATCGGCCCCCGCCTGCGCACGCGTGGGCCTATAAAGCAGCCGCGCTGGGACGTTAATTGCGAGTGGCGCGTCGCGGATGGGTTTGGATTATGTAGGTGCACGCGCTGCAGTTTGGGGTCGAGGTCGAGTGTGCGAGGTGGAGGTTAGGAGGATGTAATGGTGATTTTTTAATGGAATTTATGGTTTTGTTCTATATATATCGATAGGTAAGAGGTTTGGGAAGTTGATTAGATATCTGGAGTGTGGAAGTCGTGGAGATTCTCAAATTAAGGAGGTAGTCACGGAGGTCAAGGAAATGATGGCATGTTTCGAGATTCATTAAAGTGGTGAAGTGATGAATTATATGGAAAAACGGTACCAGGACTATAACTTTCATATGCTAAATCAAAATTTTTAGAAATATAAAAATAAGTTTTATATAAATTTATAAAAATAAATATAATAAATTTCTACAAAAAAAGTCTCTTACCTTTTTTTTTATTTATTTGTTTTTCTTATTTATTGAAATTAAAGCATCCTCAAAACTATACAAATAAAATTCATAATTTATTTTAGGATAGTATTAGTATTATTATTCATTACATAATATTATCTGCAACACTAATTATATATGATGTGAATTATAAATGGAATTGTTGTGCTATATTCCTAGAATATAACAGTGCTAAACTTATTGATCACATAGTTATTCTAAATTAAATTCTTAAATTCAATTAAAGCGCCACTCTTTTCGTATTTGAAACAGTTTTCTTGCTTATCCAAACAAGTAACAATATTGTAAAAACACTTCTACCCAAACAAAATGCTTTATTTTTATCGGTCGGTCAACGTACACTGAGCGAAGCAAACTACGAAAGAAGAACCAGAGACAAAAAGGGCCAGAAAAAGGATGCTGAAGCGGAGAGAGTTTGACGAGGCTGAAAAAGATAGGAGGAAGGTGGAAGCCTGCCCTCGCAGTCGCCTGGAGCGACGATCGCAAAAAAAGTTAATGAAATAATATCAATGCGAAGTGCGTACTACCGCTGAACGCACAGTGCTTATAGGTACTCCAATGTAAGCGAATCTGGATGGTGACTGCTGTTTACGTTGTTTCTTGTGTATGTTACTAGAAACTTTCGAATGTTTTTAAAAACTTTTGTTCATTTTTAGCATACACTTAAATTTTTTCAAATTTTTATTACAATAATTGAACCATGAAGTCTTGACTTGAAAATTATATGCAGGAAAAAAGTTCTGTAATTTATACTGAAGGCAAGGTCCAGTGAACTTATGAGCAAAGAGGAGATAGCAGATTCACTAGACACGGACGACGCCGAATAAAGTGAAAGTTACCAGAAAAAATGAAACCCTGAAGTAAAGAATAATATTATTGAAGGATCGTATGATAAACATGACCTGCATCCCAGATAAATGGAATACAAAACGGTAATCGCATTCGATGTTATAATCAATAATGACGTAAATCTATAAGGAGTACGTTAACTGGTTAACATTGAAAACCTGACCATGATCGTTGCTCTAATATTATAAAATATTATTTTGATTTAAAGATCATGATAAAGCACATCATAAAACAGTATCCCATTATTCATCCATTTTAATTTCATCATAGCATTTTATATCTAAAACAAAAATGCAATTTTTCTACTTCCATATTACACTAAGCCCTTCCCCTAAAAAAAAACTAATAAAAAATAAACCCACGATCTAAGATTCCTCACCTTTATCCCCACCCTCAAACTTATATCTTACCGATCAGGCTAACAGTCCCGCACGATTTCCTCTCCCCAACCAAACCAGCGCGTTCCATCCACGAACAGGTAAATCGCTACTCCGCTCGCTGCATTAACTCTTCCGCTGGCCGCGCGCGCTCGCGATTCAATGAGCGAAAAATAGAAAATGCATACGTAAGCGCGCGCGTATTAACAGCAGTTTAGCGAGCCCTTGATTTAGGGACTTTAAAACATTGTTTATGGAGGTATTCGAGGCGCGTATATAGCCGAGATTTTTCCGCCGTGGGACGTATTTAATGCGAGCTATAAAGAGGAAACGCTAAATTTCGTTCGGGATTAATCCTGCAGGTTTTTTTCTGGGGAGAGGGGCGCGGATGCGTGCGCGGTTGTAAAGTGCAAAGATTAACTAATCGTTGTCGATCCGAGGTATTTGGAGTGTTGGAGCGGTAAGGAGGGCGTGATGCATTACGGCTCGTGAGTATCAAGATATTTAATACGCGTTGATTTTTTTGAATCGTTATTAATTAAGAATTAGTAAATAGTTGAAATACTTATTCTGCAAAATTAACAAATCTAAGCTTACATTAAAAATTTGTTAATTTCAATACGTTAAATATCAGACATCACGAAAAGTCCACCTCTCAGACCTTCCTCCACCTACATGAATAATGCAAACACCCCGCACACCTATCCGCACAATTCAATAAAGCTTAGAATCCCTGCAACACCACTTACCAAGCTACCTTGAAACCATCTCCACTCTCAGGTCCATTCACCGGCTCCCCTTTAATCAGGCGACACTCGCGGCCCGGAAAGAGCCACGGCATTCAGCGCTCTAATAAGCCTGTATAGCTGCTTCCGCAGCTGCCATTACAGCCTCAGCGCCCGCGAAACAATCGCGGATTTGTGTGTATATAAGCAAAATACGGGAGGCTCGGGCATAAATCGCCAGTCTAATCGGCAGCGCGAGCAGCGATCTATCTCTCATTAGCTTTTTAAAAGCCGGACGCGCGAGCGAGCGAGCGCCATAAATATCGCCCCGGGGACGCTAATTCGTGCCGCGGTGTAGCCGCGCCTTTTGCCGGGGATCGCTGGCTTCGAGGGCTTAGGAGAGTTAGGAGAGGAGATAGCAGGTGGAGGAAGAGAGAGCTGGATGGGTATTAATTCGAGAGAGGTCTGAAGGTGGATTATAGCTTTTGAACTTTTTTTTTTATTTTGCTTTTGCGGGAGGTGAAAGAAGAGGTTGGTATTGTTATTTTCATTGTTTTGAAATGCAGTAATATAATGCCTTTATTTTTCAGAATATAAATATTAAATAAAGATCTTATTGAAAATGTGTTTGCAGAAACAAATCATTTCAAGTGACGCTCCGAATTTCATTTAAAAATCCGCCTCACAATAACCCCAAACACTCGAACCAAACCATAAAATCCACACCTCGCCATAACCCCACCTCATAAAAAATCTCAAAACTACCTGCACCTCCTCAAAACCCAAACTCCAAAACACAACATCCCCACCTCGCAACCCACCACCTCATCAATACCCAAAGCCGCACTCCTCAAAAAATTCCGGCTCTCCACAGCACCTGTCACTCGCTCAAAAATCCAGCAAAAAGCGCATCGATCTTTGCGGGCCTCGATCCAGCCCAGCTCTCGGAATGTAACGGGTCCGATCTCCTCGATCGGCGCGATATACACTGCCCTCACCCATAGCCACACACACACTCGCGCAGACCGTATCTCGCGCGATCTCGGATATCGCGCGCAATTGGAGGATTTCTTCGGCGCGTGTGTGTAATAAAGAAGATGAATTTCAGCGCAGTCGAATGTGTATAAAAAGCGCGCGGCCTGGCTGGCTTTTAAGTATAGGGGAGAGAGGGAGAAAGAGCAAATATCGCCGATGATTATCGGGATTATCGGCTTTTCTTCGCCGAGTCGTGTGATTACGAGCTCGTGCGATTGTGGCTTTGCTTTTGCTTTTTCTCCTTGTAATTACGCTTTTTATTAGCTATGGGATTGAGGGTTTTGGGAGTGAGGAGATCGCCGAATTGTGTGATAAAGTACTTTTGGCCCTGTGGGTGATGTGTGTTCGAGCTGGATGGTGATTTTATTTGGGCAAGGCCTGCTTTTATTGAGTGGAGTGCAGACTGAAAAACTAAGTAGATGTAACGCTGTGATTAAGGATTGACGATTGTTTTCGAAAATAAAGTTATATTTTTCTTTTAATGGACTGTGTAATATAGAGAAAATATTTATAAAGCAAGCATTTAAGTGTTACCGCTCGTAAGATGATAAAAAATAAATACACAGTATTAAGTTGTCCAGAATAATGCCTTCTGATATTCACTTACACCAGCTTTATTTATTCCACCAGTAAGTTTTTAAATAACCACAAAGTAAACACGAAATCCCATTCAACCTTGCAAAAACCACCCAGTACATCAATATTATAAAAGCCCATTCAAAATCCCTGCCAACCTCACGCAAACATCCTGGGCATTAATATTGTTAACACATTAAATACCTTACATCATTAATTACCACCAGAAATAATCACGCTCCTTTTAACGATCCCTTACAAAAAAAAATCACTGCGAATTATCAATCGCCTCCCGATGACCCACGCGATTCCGAAAGTCAGCCGAGAACAAGGCCGATTTTATTGCGCTCGCCGCGGCCCAAATTTACGACGCTTTTTAATAAAGCCGAAAGCTCGCCGTTAAAATTTGCTTTTTATTATAGCCCCTTGCGTCTCGTATTTTCGGCTCGTCGTCGATTATGTTCATTAGTAAAGTCGGAATGATTTCATCCGCGCGATGCCAGCGTCGTGTGAGTTATAGTCGTAAGCTGCTGCTGCTGCTACTCAATTAGCGTTACGCCTTTCTCTCGGCTTTTTTTTTGTTTAATTAATGCGATGATACGCCGTAATGATCCTTTAACTATACATCACCTTTTTTTCGCCAACGGGATAAGAAGTAGGAGCGAATCTGTTTAGCGGAGATTTGTAAATGTGACTTTTGACTCGCGCTGGATGCGAAACTTGTATCGCAGTGATGAGCGTAATCAAGAGAAGATTTGTAAAAAGTGTACGGCTTTCGTAAATTAAATTTTAATTATGATAGTTTGCGTGATTGATAACCGTGACGGTATAAAATGCCATTAAGAGGATTGCAAGGCTATTCTTTGATTGGAAGAATATTTCAGACTGAGGCAAATGCGATTCTATTTTCATGTATTAAGAAAACTATGATAACACTAAGCTTCAACAGCTAAACCAGTCCCACATGCATCATCAGATTAGCTCCTAATAAAAACCCAACGCTCTAAAACCACCTACAAATCCACTCATCGCACTCCTAATGCACCCAGCGGATAAACCAGCGCAAGCTCGCTCACAACCTCACCCAGCTCTAAATTCCGAAAAACTACAGCGCGCATAGCTACGCCCATAAACAGGCAACTCCGCCGGAAAAAAGCTCGATTAACACGCGCCTGCGAGCCGGCAAATAAAAGAGAAGTCACCGAGATAGGAGCAACCGGTATATAGATCGTTAAGGCTCCTCTCCGCTATTCGCGCGAGCCGAACGGAGAGTTATGCCAAGCTACCCCGCGAGCTCTGAATTACGCGCAATTACGAAAGTGCGAGAGCGATAATGCATAGCGCTGGCCGAGTGGAAATTGCCTGTATATGGAGCGGCATTTTTTTCGAGAGGCGTTTTCATTGATCTGTGGAGGCGCGCGGAGTGCGAGCTAACGGTGCTTGGGATTTTTAGATCGGGGAGATTGGTTTTAGTGGGGGTTTTTGATAAGGTGTGTGTGGAGAACGATTTGTTGTTTTTTGTGTATTTGAGATGATAGTTGTACCTAGGTAAATAGGTAGACATTCGTGTAAGTAAATGATTATTTTGAATGGCAAATGTTATTTAAATATTGTAGAAATATTGCGTTTATACAGTAATGAACCGGACTGCCATGAGAAGTGAAAAATGCTAGAGGAATATTTAAAGACTTTATATAGTTTCGATCTAGAAGTAATAAAAATATTAGTGACATGTCGTTTAGTATGAAAAACAAAACAATAAAAAAGGTATTTAAACATATTTTTCCCGTCAATGCTTTGCTTGTTAACTCTACATTAAGCCCGTTAAATGCTTCAATCTCGTACGCTTATGATAACTCCCCGCCCGAAAAAAACTTTCCTCAAAAATCAAGACATCCAGCCGTACACAGTAATCCACTCAAAAAGAAATCAACCCTTATCGTCACCCAAAACCACATCGACTCCGACAAATTAAATCTCTTTATCCATCACCAGATAAAACCCATCACATGAGCTTCCCCAACCGATCCCAGCCTTACTTACGCATCTTAATTTCCCATCAAGCCACTCGCAAAACAATTAACAAGGCGGGCGGGCAATTTCCCTTTTTGCGCTCAGAGCGCGCGCGCGCGCGCAAGTCACAGCGCATTAAAAGAAGTCGTAAAATTTTACACGAACGATAATTCACCGCCGAAACGAGAATAAATTACGCAAAACGCGCGCCGATCGCTATCTCAACCTCGCGCGCCGTGAAATCGAGGCGCGCGCGCGCGCGCGCGGTTTGTCTTATCGGAATCGAGAACATTATACGAGCCGAAAAATTCTGGCCGCGTATGCGCGCGATGGTAATTAAAACGTGCCAGAGTCGCGAGCTGTTGTCTTCCTTTTTTGCCTTTGCTCTCCTTACTTTACTTGGATTCCGAGCTAAGAGCCGGGGAGGGGCTGAGATGGCTTTTTGCGCGCGGCTGGCTTTTTGAGAAAAATTGCGGGGCTTTTAATTAATTGATAGCGATAGTGTCGGTAATGAATTTTTGTAAAAAGTTACGACTTTATTGCTTTATTATCTTTGGGGGGATTTTTTGAGGATGGTTGCGTTTGGTTTTGTTGGTTTGCTGGTTGAGAGAGTACTATTTTAATTAGGCCTGTGGTGAAAAATCTATTAGATTTTCATTTTGCGATTTTTGAGGTTTATGCTTATTAAAGATCGAATCATGAAGGATGATCATGAGGATGAAATCGTTAATTTTATGTGTAGTTACATGGAGTATTAGGATTATAATTTTTTATTTGCCAAAGAATACTAAATTAATAATGTTACGTACATTTTAACCATATTGATTATCATTAGTCACAGAATCTTTTTTCTTCAAAGTATTAATTTAGCAGAGTCATACGTAAAATTGCTTACGAATACAGAAAATGTATGGTTCTAAATAACGTTAATCCAGAGAGAAAATTACACTTAATTTCTGTCCGTAACTTATGATTTAGAAATAAATCAGATAATAAAAATGTATCTAACCATAGTGCAGAAAATTTAATGAACTACGGAACCTGACATCGTAAAGATGATGAAGAAAAGTAGCCTGACCATAAAAGTTTAATTGCAAAAATCGTTAAAAATCTCTCGATCAAATTGTTTTTATTTTTGTCCGTTCTTGCTCAGATTCGTAGAATTTTTATCTCGAGAAGAAGAATTTTTCAATCGTTCACTTTTTTATGAATAACCCGATAATTTTTTTTGAATATCATATCCCTAATCATTCTACATCTGCTTTACTACATAATATTTGATAATTATGTATCTAAGATTGTAACGAATTGAGATGTAAAAGACCAAGAAAGCCCATACGATGAACGTCAAAATATTATTCAAACTTTTGCAGCAATAGTCCAACACGAAAGCCGCTTGATATCATCCAGACTAGCCTCCTGCTTCCTGGTGCCTTCGATCTATGTATTTAATAGCACGTGATAGACAGGCTGAATGAATCATAGTAGCGATGATTGACAAGTCATCTATATTGATCTTTGCTTGAAAGCCTGGCGTGCTCACCTGCAAATTGTACAGGTGCTTATCTACGTTTTGAATAATAAAAAGTTGATTGCTTTGGCAAAAAAGACTGCTGAAATGAAATTAGGATATGGTGTAATTAAAACGTGGAAAATTGTAATTATTTAGTTCGAAGTAGTGATTACTCGAGCAACTTACAGCTTGGAGGAGCAAATCGAATTTTCAATATTAATTGCTTATGGCTTAAATGTTTTTTAAACTATTCAGATTAGTGTGTAGTCAACAATTAAGTTTTTACTTACTGCGACTTCAAAAAATAAGCTTATAAGTGCCAGTAATGTACATAAGGCTCTCTTACCTACTATCAAAGTGCCAAACTAAAAGTTATTAGTGTAAATTATTTATTTTATCATAAATCAAACGCTATTGTTTCCATCGACAATTATTACAGTTCGAATCGCGCCGACGCGTCTTTTGCAATTCAGATTTTTATACAATCGAATGCAAAACAGTAACCCCCTAAAAAAAACTTTCTTGATTACCCTTCATAAAAATACCGGAGATCGGGCCTCTCAAGTCCAAAAAAAACGTCGAAAATTCGCACGACGATCGTAAAACGTACGAGGAGAGTTCCGAGAGTTGACAGCCGGCGGCGCCGTTCTCCAAAATGGCGCGCGGGGGCGCGCCTCGGGTTTTACGAGGCCAATTAATCCGCTTTTGTCCGCGAGCCTCTCGGAGGATCCCGGTGATTGCGGTGCCGTATACAGCACCGCTGGCAATGTTAACCTCACAACAACGTCTAAATAACACTATCTCAACAAATTTTTCAAACAAAAGTATACTCAATAGACCAAATGATGTAATGTCAATCCCAGACAAAGCCGCGACACAGACTCGCAGCAAAAACATTTTTCGATTATTGCCCATATCGGTAGAAAGCCACTCTCCGCTACTCTCCCCCGAATCAGAAAGTATAATACTGACATAATGATTATAGTCGCTCGGCTTAAGCTGGTACACGCAGCGAGCCTAATGGAATTCGCATGGCTTTCCTTAAAAGCGCAAACTCGCCGGCAAAAAGCTCCGAGCGAAACAAAGAGCGGCTCTCTATCCAATCACTCGGCTAGTCCTTCGGAGGTAGCTCCGTCATCATCGTAACGTCGAAGAATTAATTTCGCTATAGGCCAGCGTAACGGCGCGCCGCTGCGCAAATACGAAAAATGAGATATAAAGACGAGGCTGCAGCGGGGGTAACGAGCGGGACGGAAGCTGGGGATACGAGGGAGTAAACACGAGCGGAATATTAAGGACGCCCCGAGGAGGAGAAGCGGAGGCAAAGAATGAAGGCTGATATTAATGAGGGGAGAGGAGGAAAGGGAGTGGGATGGGGGAATGTATAATCGAGGAGGCGGGCGAAAAACGATTCATTAGTGGCGTTTCGCAAATTTGCGGAAGAGGATGCTTGTCTTTTTTGCGGGGTTGGTTTTGTCATTTTAAATGACGGGAGTTTGACTTGTGAGGTTCTCAGTGCTCAGTGAAAAAGTACGAAATTTTTGGCTTTCATGAATCAAATATTTAATTAACTTAAGTGCACTTTTCTACGTATATACCTTCAAATATAATAATGCTGTTTTTTCTTCCACCCGCAGCGCAATAAACAACAACCACTCCAACCTCCAAAAAATCCCTTCTCAAACCCCAAAACTCTCCGCATCAACTTCACCACAAAAAAACACAAAAAAACCATCCGCGCATAGCCAACAAAAGCAATACAAAACCCAGCCCAGGCGCACCCTGAGCTGGCATACCGCAAAAGGAGCAAAACCTCCACGCGGTAGCAGAACGGCCCGAGGCTCTCGCTCGCTCGCAATAATATAAACATTGATTAATTAACCGTTTTGATGCATTGGCTCGAGGCATGCTCCCGGATTAATGAAACGAGCTACCGAACGCCGCCGGTGCGCGTTGCGTTATTCGCGCTTCTGGTTTTCTAATTTTGCCCCCGCGCCTGCACTGCGAGAATGATCCGGAGACGTAATTACGCTGGCTCGAGTAATTCACGCGGCGCGGCGCGAATTATTAGCGAATTACGATAAATCGTAGGGAGGGGGGGGGAGAGGCGGGAGTAATGGAGTGAGAATGTATAGTGTCGTGCGGAGGCGAGGTCGGGATTCTCGGTGCAATTTGTTTGGTTTATTGAAAATTTTGCAATTTACGCGTGAGGTTGGTTGGTGATTTCAAGATCTTCGGGTGGAGAGAATGCGCTTGTGGAGAAACGAATATTTCTTTGCCGATTTGATGTAATGAATTATTGTAGATTGAGCTTAAATTTAAACAGGGTTTACTTTATAGTTATTATTATTATTTTTTATTTCAAAAACAAAATTGACACGTAAAAATAATTATTGTTATACTGCTTTATCATCGTTTTTTTCACCATTATTGATCTGTAATATAAAACTTTGTATTTTAATTTATGTCTAAATTAAAATATAAGAAGTAATAACAAAATAGAAACATAACCAATTTAAAATATTTAAAAATTACTTTAAAGTTATTCACCTAAAATGTTGCATTTAAATAACTATATTGTTTACTTATCAGTTGAGTAAGTTGTTTATTGAAGTAGCTTGATCTGTGCTTTTATCTCGAAGATAGATAGATAGATTTATTTATTGCACACTTCAATAAAAATACAATGCTGTACATATTTCAGGTACCTGGTGCTTTGTCCAGTGTAAATGGCTTAAAGTACAGTTGTTAGTATACAACTGTGTACAAACTATAATTGGGTATAAATCCATCATTCAAGGCATAAAATTGTCGTTCCAACTAATATAAAACAAATATAAAACAAAAATATTTGGTCAAAATACAATAGTAAAATTTTTGATCTCAACGACCACGAAGATAGTTGAATTTAATATTTAATAATTAAAATAGGATAATTTATGATTAAATTCTATCAAAATACATTATATTATTTTAAATCATTTCATAATTCCTATTTTAAGAGATGATTAATTTTGTGAATGATGAGAAGACATAACTTATAGACGCTATTATTAAAGAAAAAAGCATATTCATGAAGCTCAATCCATCAAACCGTCCAAGATAAATCCTGCACAAAGAATAAAAACCACACACCAGCGAAATAACGAAATATTGAAAACCGTCGATAAATTTCAACTCTCAAAAACAACCCATTCAAAAAATCATCAAACCTTCAACAACCCAACAAGTACCCTCAAAAAAATCTCCATCATCAATCTAACAAAACGTTAATTTCTCCATCTCCAGCGTCCCTCCTCAATAACCATTTTGTCACCACCTCTCCTATCTCCACCTCCATAATTCATCCCTCTCAGCCTCGCCATCCCAACTCTTCCTTTTTCCCTTTCCGATTTCATATGGGCTGCAATTTCGCGGAGGAGAAAACTGCCACTATGCAGTCCTGCCTCCCCGTGTCATTGTCATTTCTCGCGCATTATTGCGCAACGCCTCGCAATCTCGTTAATTACAAGGCTTTGATTGATCGCTCGGGCGCGAGGTGCAGCGCGCACGGACGTATGGAGTAATAACGAAGCCGGTGTAACGACTAACTAGGATGATGATTAACGCGTTGGAGAAAAATAGACGGAGAGAGAAAGAGCGGAATGAAATTCCATATCCGAAGGATGGAAAAAATTCGTAATTCCGAGGTAGGATCGTTCATTTGTATGTGTTCTTGTCTTTGGCGTCTGCAGCTGGTTTTCAGGTTTTCTTTTTGGTTTTGAGGCTTTGCGAGATGTAGAGCGTGTTGGAGCTATTCTCTTTTGCATAAGGGATTGGTTAGCATTTTCCTTTATTTCAGGCTCGGTTGTATTTTTTAATACTTTTATTATAATTTAATATATTATTTAGCAGTTTTTTAACAGTTTAAATCTATTTCTGATTAGTTAAAAAAATTTTTATTTATCTACTTTTTAATTTTGTGACTGTTAACCTCCTACGATCTTATCTCCGGCCGCATACTATACTCGCTTAATCTAGCGAATGTCAAATAGACACAGAAGATAAGAAAATATTTATTTTTAAAATAAAAATGAAACCTAATAACTTCTAATAAATAAATAATCGATTTTCCATCTCAAAGTCAACACTATAATTAATAGCTGCCTTAGTATCATCACCAGTAATTACACGAAAACATAATCGTCAAAACCGATCTCCATCAAACGCCGCCCTCAAAACATTCATCACCAACGACAAAAAGCCAAAAAACAACCAACCCAAACCCCAACGCGCAAACGAAAGCCATCCAAGCGAATCGCTCGTGTGATTAGCGGCTTTTCGCGCCCGACCGGATCATTATCCCACACGCGCGGATCGCTCCATATACACATAACAGGATCACCTTAAGGCGTCGCATTATTCAAAGGCGATATCGCCGCGCACGGCTGCGCGCTCGTCGCTGTAATTTAAAACGTCCAAAGCATCGACGGAAGAACAATAGAGACTTTTCTCGCCTAATGATCTATTTACCTGGCACTCGGCGCGCGCGCCGATTTCAATGGGAATACACTTAACGAACGCGCCGCGAGCTCCTAATGTCATGTCTCTCGGATTTCTCAGGATGGTGCTGCCAAACTTTTATTGTGAAAGTTATAGTCGTGATTGGCTGACGGCAGTTTTCTTAAAAGGAAATTAGATTGCTTACGGAGGATAGGCCGGCAATTTGTTGCGTGAATATAATTTATTCATTTTTCGCGCGCTTTCCTCAATTAAATCGAATCAAAGCGCAATCTTGCATAAGTTCTATATTCAATCCGCATACCGAAGCGCAATTAATTGCCGAGGAAGTAAACCCAGCCTCAGAGCGATCTCTTAAAATATCAATTTTGTTTTAAGCCGGCTAATTAAAAAAAAAAACTGGAAAATTTAATTGCACCTCGGCGGTCCATCCTCTACCCAAGATTCAATAATACAGCCTCAATAACGCATATACGCCGAGGGCCGATAAGTAGAATTACCCGGGTACGGTAAGACACCCGCCTCGCACGCAGCTAGCTTTATTTATGCGCGGCGAATCGGCGATTTATAATTTCTCCGAAGGAGGACGTCGGGGCCGGCTTCATTAAATACACAGTATCGAATTTTTCCCCTCGATACATTCGCGCACGCATGCATTACCGAACTATACACACAGCCAGCTATCTATATACGAAAACACGCGCTGCTTCGAAGACGCAAAACGAAAGCGAAGGAAAAACGGTAACAATATTTCAAAGCAGAGCGCGCTTCCTCCTTCGCTCCTCTGAAATCCGCAGGCATAATGATAATAACCTCGGCTCTCTCGTTCTCTCGTTGCTACGATAAAAGTTCCCGGAAAGAAGCCGCTCTCGCGCGCGCAAGAGAGAAATGCAGCGAAGAAGCCGGAGAGCTCGTGTCATCCCGGCCCTTTTCCGAAGGTGCAGTTTTACTTGGCGCGTGCGCGCGTCCGTATTACGCGTAATGATAGGCTCGCAACGCCTCTATTACGGCACCCGCCGCTCAACGACTGCGCCTAATTATAGAACAATGGCGCGGGGAGAGAGCGAGGCCCTTTAAAGGCCCTCTTACTTTTCTGACCTCGCGCCTGCCTACCGAGAAAGGATAGGTAGATATGCGGCCGAGAGAGATAGTTTTGCCGAGGGAGGCGTTAAAGATATGCGCGGGAGAGTTTGGTGCGGGCGCGAGTGCAGAGAGTCGTAACTGCGGCTTGGCTGTTGTTGTTTTGCTGGGGAGAGGAGAGCAGATGGGTGAGCTGCAAGGGCAGTGAGTTTGATGGTTTTTTGGTAAAGGGATAACTTGCGGAGTTGGAAGTGTTTTCGCTTTAAGATGGGCATTTGCATTTTAAAGATTTTATTTCGAGGTGGGAGAATAATGGTGAGTTGCTGGATGTGGTGTATTAAGAATTGTAGTTTTAATATTTTGTTTTGAAGGATCTTGCGCTATGTAGAGTATTTTTTGCATATTGTTTTTACCTTGAATTTTAATACTGTAAATTCTGAACTTATTGTTTTTGAAAATGCAGGAGGAAAGTTTCTGAAAATGTTACAGATCGATATTTTGTTATTCTATAATATCGCCGTAACTTCTGCACGTAATAAATCGCTATTTTATAAGTTTGATGACAAGCTATTAAAAATTTGTTTAATTTTTTTAAATTTCATTCCACTTTTGCCATATTTTCCCGCTTGAACCCTCAATCGTGAACCTTATTTTCAACCCAACCCTCAGAAAAACTTTCATTAGGTGTTTACCACCATCCACCTAACACAAAACCCACCTAGCTCAGCATCACCCATCAAAAAAACCAGCTCGAACCCAGCACTCACACCTTGAAAACACGCGAGTCGAAAGCTCGAGCTCAAGCGAGCGAGCTGCGTGGCGAAGTAGACGTAATTGCCCGAAAGGCATTACACGCGCGGCGGCGGGCCATCATCCAGCAGAGCAGTTTGTTCGCGAGTCTACCTACAGCGACGCTCGGCGCCCCGCGGAAAAAATGAGCGAGTATCGCACACGTCGAGAGCGGCGGATCGGTGTCGCTCTTAAAGCGCGACTGTCGCGCAGCTACGGCCTCTGATTAAATGCGCAATTTGCATTTTTTGCTGAGGGATGCTGGATGTGTACGAGGCGGCGAGTGCAGACTGTTAGAAGGGATCATTTTCGCAGCTAGGTGTAATCAGGAGCGGCGAGGATGGAAAATGAGGGGATTTGCTTTGCTTTTGTTGGCTGGAGCGGTGCGCTGATATCGCTTTAATATTGTTTTAATATTGCTGGTGGTGTGCATTGGTTTTCTGTTTTAGAGCGCTACGATGAATTTTACGTCGTTATCGTAGAAAGAATTTAAATTTGAGTAGAATGATAAAATATACTTACTCAAAGCTGTTGAATTAACGATATTGCAGGAATATTATTCAAATATTGTAATTAAAAAGCTACATCAAACTGACAAAGATCGAAAAAATACACGACACCATATTGAAAATTCATTCAATCACCCTTCAAAAAAAAACCCCTCCACACCACCAACCTTACAATCCTCTCCCTCTTCCCAATCACAACCAAATCACCCCATAAATCGAAAATTCCATCAGCCCGCGATCCCCGCCCACGCACCCACCTTAACACTCGGCCCAGCTACCACTCACGCACTATCCACCTCGCACGTGCATATCGGCAGGTGGTCTAGGCGTAGCCGCTCTCCGTTAATACATACGCACATATAGAAAACTCGTCTGGGCGTCTCTCTCTTTCTCTCCCGATGACTTCCGTCTGCTGCGCTCCGCAGTTGCGGCCTTGAACGTCCTCCTCCCGGCGCTCGGGGCGCTGCAATTTTCAAGCGCCTGCTGCCGCTGCAATCAGCCTCGCGCACGTATATATATACGCAAAAGGACACGTTTGATAATCGGCACGCGAGTGCGTAGCTGCTTCCGTTTATTTGGCGCGCTCTTCGTTTTGCGAATATGGTGGGTGATTACAGCGGAGGAAATTGTTTACGCCGCGGTGGTTGAGGGGAGATCGTCTTTGATGCGGAGGAAGTTTCGTGTAAGTAGCTTTCGTGTTTTTCCCTGGGTTTTTGTGTAGAGAGAGATTTTACGCTGGGCTGAGAGTAAGTAAGTGATTTTCATGCGCGATGCGGGGTGAATTTGCTGTTAATGAGGTGCGCCGGGATGTGGGCAGTGTTTAAGATGTACATTTTAAAAGCTGCTTTTGAAATGGCGCTTTTCGTTTTGTTTATGTAATTTATTCAATTAGCGATAAAATTTATTTAAATACAGTCTTCGCGCCCGGGGGGAGAATGCCGTTTTAAAAGTATAACTCACGAGTGTCACGCGACTAATCGCGAATAATAAACTACGCTAGAATAGCTCGTTGTAACGCAAAACTTCGAAACTTAATTGATTTGGAGTATTGCCTTGTCGAAATTTATTGCTGGAACGAGTACGAGAATCGATAAATAACGCGGAACCAGTCCAGCAACAATTTCATTTTTGATGGACGAAAATCATCGAATCAATCTGCGTATCTAAAAATCTCTTTTAGGTGTGAAAGTATATTTTCATTTTATCAAAAACTTGATAAATAAGCCGCGTGATCATAAAACGTCAAAATCTAAAATTCAGCTTTTCTATTCAATAACCAACACCAATCTTACTATAATCTTTCGACTCATGGAGTCTATTACAAATGTGCTGAATGACACGCAAACAGTAAAAAGGGCTTTCTTCAAGGTTAGAAAAATACATATATTGCGCATTATTTTATTTTTATCATTATTATTATCTGAATAATATAGCTACATCATACATTTATTCGGTACATTGTCAACCGTGAAAATATATGCTACTGGTCCAGTATGTTTAGAAAGGTTTTCATAAAAAATCCATAATATTTATCGTTAAATTATAAAAATAAACACTAAATGAATTATTATCAACATAGAACTTGCCCCAGACAGTTAGCCTGTAAAGAGTTCTAGATTAAATATTACTTCTTGTATCACGTATATTTATTGATTAAACTTAGTAGATTGGAAAGAAAGTTATGTTTATTGTTCTTAGGTAGTATTTACTAAAATAAGTTAATAAAAAACGAAATACTACTCTTAATAAGTAGATAATTTCACATTTTTGAGAATATCTTATGATTGAAGATATTTATAAAGAGATGTAATATTTAATCAACTGAAAAACATTAAGTTCAAACGTGATAAATAGTATCAACAAAGAAAAAATTTTTCTTTAAATTGTATTCCAGGTACAATATACAAGATGCACATAAGTCAAGAAATTTAAATTTTTAATCACCTAAATCACTTGTAAATATGCCAATTTATAATAAAAAAATTTCCTATCATATTGAAATAGAAAAAAGCAATAATTTTCAATAAAAAATACATTATAGTTAATTTTCTTCTCGAGTCCTGCCATCTAAAAGTCTAAACACGTGTGACAATATACGCAAAAGCGCAGTATTACAGCTTAAGACCGGTCACCTCACGCATGTGATGAGCGCTCGATAAATTTACGACCCTGTTCTCGGTATACGTGCATTAGGCGACGAGCCGCCATCAACTTATGAAGCTTTAGCGATTTTTCCAGAAGATTTTTTCAAGGGATCTGTTCAGAGGGTGATCGTTGGTATTTATTACCGAGTTTATTATCGTGGCTATGGCGCGTACGTAAAATAGGCTTTGAAATTATGAAATTAGTTTTTGTAATTGATGGAGGTATGTTTAGTAGACAAATTTTTAGAAGACTATATTTCCTGCTAAATTTTATTTAACGTTTGGTGACGATATTTAGTAAAATTTAATAAATGAACATGTCGACATTTTAAACTTTCATATTAATACGTTAATAGCAGAAAAACAAAGTGACAAGAATGTAAAATTGAATTTATCGTCAAAACAAATAAAATTAATCAAACTTAATTCAATCCTTCGAAAACAGCTCAAACCGAACCTTTCCCAAAAAAACCAAAACCCTAATAAATATAATGATTAACCCTAAAAGAAAAGCTAAAAGCACATCCACTCAAAGCAGCAAAACATCCTCACACCGTCTGCCACCGCTGCCCTCCGCTCGCCATCAGCTTGTCCATGGATCATCCAGCCATCTCCTCCAACCACACTCTTCAATTAATCATTTTTCAATGCACATCCCTCGCTCTTATACGCGCTCTCGTACGCATTCATTATACACGCAAGCAAAAGGAAAAAGAGCGGAAAACGTCGACGACACCCCCTGCTTGCGCTGCACCACTTGGAAATCTGCTCGCGTGCGCGTAAGCTGAGCGGAGGATAAGGAAAAAAAAAGGAGGGGAAACAGAAGCGAAGCCAGTGCAGTGGTTGCGGGTGTGTTCCACCCACTTCCGGTATATACACTCCGGCGGCCCCGGAGGCCATCGGATGCAGCAGCGGCCACGCCTCCGCCGCGCGCGCGCGCGCACCGGCTTAGCTTTCGTTTTCGCGCATCGCGTGACTGCTGCAGTTTCTTCCTTCTTTGCTCTTTTTTTCCTCTTCATCGCCGCGTGCGTTTATGATGCATAAAGCGGCTCGCTTTTCGACGTTTGCTCGAGACGAATCAGGGCCTTGGCGGGGAGCTTCCTTTTTTTATGCGTTTTGTTTTGAGGTTAGAGAGGGTGGTGTGCTGGCTGGAGGCCTTAAGGTTTGTTACACTTATAGGGGTTCATTGTTAGCAGTTTTAAGGGCATTGTGTCGATGGTTAATGGTAGGATTTGAGGCGGCTTTGTCGGAATTGGAGAAATAATGTGTCAGGAGATTTTGAGGTTATTATGCGCCGCATGTCGATTTCTATTAAATTGATGTACGGACAGGTGATGTGGAATACTTATAGGTATGTACAAAAGATTTTTTTTACAAATTTTAATCGAAATGAATAAACAATGTTTGAGAACTTTGTAAATAATGTTTAAATATCATGAATGAAAAGAATTGATAAATCATTATTCTCTTTTTAAAAAAAAATTATCACTGAAAAGTATCGGCAGAAAAGAGTTATTTGATTGAAATTATTTGTACAAATAACAAAACTAAACAGCAAACCTTGGATAAAGTAAAAAATGTACTTATTAATTTTTTAATGTTTTTTTAGAGTATAACTAACCAACTGTATATACTATTTCCTGGTGTATATTCAAAACAATTATGAAAAAGTATCGACAAAACAAAAATCTATTCAATCTCAAAACAAAGTACAGTTAGACGATTATACAACCATAACATTAGCGATCTTCAACGTTAGTTTTTATTCAAATATCAATTAATCCAAACACTATTCAAACCCATAAAATTAATAAGCTTTACAGTTCACCAAAATTACCCAACAAAAACCAACATTCCCCACATCCTTCTTCAAAACCCGACCCCAATAATCGACGCGCAGCGCAATTTACACACAATCGCCGATAATTCTATTTTCCTCCAGGCTCCCAAACACATCTCCCCTCCCCACTCCGCTCGCTATCTCAGCTCCATCAAGATCTCGACATCAGCTTGACGTTTTAATTAAGCCTATCTCGCCTCTCTGTGCGCGCTCTCCTCTATTTATTATCATTGCGCCATTATATTTGTCGCGGCAATCGGGTGGGCGTGATCGGTGCATAATTTTCATGTCCTAAGGCGGCGGCAATAAAGCAGCGCATTAATGCGCCTGCCGATCGGGAATGCGCTGTCAATTTCGGTATGCGATGGTACAGCCTGAGGATGGGAAATGTGTAAATTCGGAGATCGGCGGGAATCGTTAAGGCGATGCTCGCCCGCGCTGGGTAAGAGTTTTGGCTCTCGGCGGGTGCTGGAGTTTTTGGGATAGGATTGGATATCGAGGTGAGATTGTTAGTGGGAAGCGGGATGTCTGGGAGTATGTTATGAGGGAAAAGTTAAGAAAGCAGATGGTTTAGATAATTAGTGAGAGATTTAAGATAGAGGATTGATAGCGGAGACATTAGTTTTAAGGGGTGCATAGTAGTTTTGAATATTTTGTTTTATATATATTGTTAGCGGATTAAATAGTTCAAATTTGCAATTTTTACTCACATTAAAACCAAAAAGTTTTCTATATCTTTTAATATTATACATTGCAAATATAAATACGAATAGTGATCATTGGAAAAATATACATCGTCGAATAAAGTTAAAATAAGGAAAATTCTTTTATTTTCATTGTACTAAAAATATGTATGCGTATCCCTTGATAACCTGAAGAAGTTTTGGATTGCTTGTTACCTGAGCAAAAAAAATACGTGACAATATTTACAGCCCTAATATTATAAATTTTATTAGTTTATTTTATTAGTTAAAATTTCAAATGGTTAATTACAATTTGATAAAACATTTCAATTTAAATAAATTATATATTTGTATACTAGAATCAATAGTATACAATAAATAGTATAAAAATTTTAATTTTTTCCGATACAATGTTTCGAACACACACATTTCATCATTAAAAGAGAATATCAATTTATGATAAATTAAAATGTTATATTTCAAGTACCTGTAACTCATCTAAATTCCCGTTCTACCAATAATTACATAGTAAACATGATCGCTAAATAAAAGCTCTCCAAAAAAAAAACAAAATTTCTCAATCAATCGTCCAAACAATAAAAAAAAACAAAAAAAAAAACATGCACCGAGTACCATTGCAATACAAAAAGTACAAAAAATAAATGATCAATTTGTGTATTCACACATTCTCTCCCATCAAAGCATCATCCTCTTCGAAAAACCAACTCCCAATAGAAATCACTTATAATAGGCCTTCGAGACTTGCCGGTGGCCCGCAGCTTCTGTATAGTCCCATCTAACTTTTTTCCATCGAACCTATCTCAACCACGATTAATCCAACGTCTCCATCTCTCTTACACAGGCCGTCATCGTCACGCTTTCTGTTGGTTTTGGGGGCGAGGATTTATGGATCATCAATCAGCCCGTGAGATATTAGAAAAGCCATTCTCACAGCTCGCGCTCGTGCGGAAACCCGTAATCAAGGGACATTACCCGTGTGCAACTATTACTGTGATTTTCTGGGCATTGTTGCTCTCGCTCGTATATATATATATATATATATGTATAAAGCCGTATACCGTTACCAGACGTCTGGGTCAGCGGCGTACGCGCGTGAGAGCTGTTTATCGATCGCGAGAGAGGCGAGAGGAGCGCCGATTTTATCGGGCGTCGGGGATATCGATTTTAATTAATGTAATTTTGTGTAAGCGATACTCTGGAGCGCGGATAGCCGTAAGTTTTTCAGTTATTGAATTAGAGGTGCCGAAGCGGGGATTGCTCAATTTATAACTGTGAACTAAGTGAATTGTTGGGATGAGAAGGGGCTCGTTGAGTGTGTGAAAGGTGAAACTATTGTAGGTGCGATTTTAATGTGACTTGGCGTTTCTTTTTAGTTTCGTTTTTTTTTTTTTTTTTTTTTGTTAAACGCATTAATGACGCGTGAAAATGCTTTTAGGTTTGAATTAGGGTATACAAAGTTTCCACGCGTGCAAATGAAGAATGTGAATGTATCTTACTCTATTCATTATTACAATATTTCTGGAATATCTCGACAACATCTCGATAGTATATCTGTAATATCATTAAAATATATTTGCAATATATTTGCGATATGAGCAAATTCTATAAAACTTTTAATATTTCATTCGTGCAATTCTCCTAATAACGGCTGCTATGGCAGTGTAAAGCATACAAACTAGATTAATGTCAAAATCGTAATTTAGACTAGAAAATAAATTCTTAAGTAAATATGTAGTATAACGTAAAGCAATTTAGAGACGGATAAGGCTATCCAAAAGGAATCTAAATGTGTAAAATGAAGTTGTAGTTTTTCAGATAGCTTTATGCGCCTGTATCTTGCACTCTAATCCAACTTCAGACTTCACTTTTTAATTTAAATTAAAGATTTTAAAGAAAAGCCAGTCTAAGCTAGGCTAACATCATACCATACTAAAATTCAATATTAACACACAAATAAAAAGTATCACGTGTAAACGATTGATTAACCCACTTAGCTCCCAAGAATAAAATTAGCCCCACATCCAAATCCACTAAACTTTCTCGCGCAAGCACTCGTTTCCTAATTTATTTGCGAATAGCTTAACCCGCCACTTCTCTCCATTAAGAGTCCGCAAACAACCTCGAGCGCTCCCAAAACTACTCGAAAGCCAAAAAAAAACCTCTCTCTCTCTCTCACAAAACCCACGCACAATCTCTCGCCGCGGCGCAATTTCCAGCCGAAAGTACTCTCACGTCCCTGCTTACACTCGCTTGGCGCACTCACCTCGAGAGACATACCAATTTCAGCCATCATCTCGCTTCATCTCCTCCGAGAGGTGTACACCTTGCGCGCACGGTCAGCGGCCCCCGCGAGCGATAATATTCCCACGCCCGCGCACACGAGCGCCTTTCCCTTTCCCCCCCTCTCCCCTCTCCGAGGCCTTCGAGCGAGAGAGGAGAGATAAGGACGGAATATGCGTGCGCCTGTATACTCCCGCGCGAGAGGAAGATGAGACGCGGAGAGAGAGAAGCCAAATGAGAGTTTGGGAGTGGAGACCTGTTGCTCTCGAGAGAGAGAGCGAGCGATGCGCGGAGGCATTACAAAAAGTCGGATCAAAGTAAAGACGCCGCGGGGCTTCGCGCCAGCGGGCTTGGGAGATCGGTTTTATTTGTTTCTCCGGGCGATCTTGGAGATTTTTTTTTGTGATCGCGGATATTAGATTTAATTTAATGGAGTTTTTCGGTTTGCGAGATAAGGGAGGATTGAGCGGGCAGGGTGTTAATGACCTTGGGAGTGGTTTCTTTTGTTCTTGAGGGGTTATGGTTTTGGGAGATCGAAGCTGATTGGACGTGCTGGGTTTTCAATAAATTTCTAGTTTGTTTAGTAAAATTTTTTTTATTTTTATTAAAAGTTCTTTTGCAAAATATTATAGCATTTTGCATGTAATTTTATATTTACTTTTTATTGATTAACCACAATTTTAAAAATGGTAATGTCCCTAAAAAATTTAGGGCTGTGCGGGCAGTTTAAAAAAAATTCTTTTCCACACGGCGTGCGGGAAGTCCGTTTTCCCGCACGGTCAGTCAGGAAGTCGCGTTAAAACAAGCTTTCCGCACGTTGTGTCAAAAAATTATGTACGATTCATGGGCGATAAAATGATTTTTCCCAACACGCGCAAGAAATAGGCCCTTTTCCATGCCTAAAATTGATAGAGAAAGTTGAGCATTTCGAGCGTA
>UELX01003114.1:0-25555 GCA_900480035.1 Eupelmus urozonus | reverse complement strand
GTAATCCAACAGAGGAAAATAAATTTCCTGTTCGTCGGTCTGGTAGTGAAAAACACAAGTATGGTGGATTACTCGCTGCCCATACTTGGTTGACTTAAAACTAAACTATAACTAAAATACAATCTACTTGTAACTACAATTTACTTGTAAAAAATTTATTTGCTTATAAAATAGTATCGAATAAATATTTTCGTTGGTATAGTTTGCATACGGTTTTGTTTTGCTTAAAAAATAAATAAATTCAAGAAATCGATCTTTACGATAAAGATGATAGTTTAAGTTTATACTTATAATTTTATTAAAGTGATATTATATCTCGCTTCAATTTTCAATATAATAGAGTTAAGCGAATATAAAAGCGCTACTTCACTTGCTGTTAACGTCTCACTAATAGAATGACAAAGGATAAAATATTCCTTTTAACAGAATTCTATTTTGAACAACTTTATTTTCGTATATTGATAAAAGGCAGTTACTGAAATTTCATTATCATTTTTTGTAATAAGCGAAGCCCTGAAATGTAATTTGGCTATTTAAAGGGTTTTAAATCAATAATCATACGATACTGGAAGAAAATTTTCTTTATACAATCTGTGCTGATACGGTTAAAAAATTTGTGTTTTGTGTGGTAAGATAAAGAATTAAACTTATATGTAGAAACATATTGTTTAAATTGAAAACAAATCATGTAACTGATTTACATTTTTTTGTATTATTATATATTTAATTTAAATATTGCCATACGCATTTGTGTTTATATGATTACAATTATTCCGTAACATACTATATAAGTATTCTTTTTGTAGTACAATGATAAAAATTTTTCACAAGAATCGACATATTATATTTATGTATAAAAAAACATAATTCCGCAAAATCTCCATGTTTTTCCTTTATAAAATACAATATGTAGACAATATATCATAATTCGACATAAATCCGCATCACCCTCATCAACCCATCACCTCGCCAATCCCAAAAACTACAAATCTCCCCTAAGAATAATAAACCAGCTCACGCGCAAAAACGTGATTCAAGCGCCCGTCCCCGAGCCTCAAAAGCCACTTAGCACTTTTTCAAAGCCTCGGCTTGAGTAGCGAGCGATTACCGGCGACACGAAAGGTCCGCGAGCTCATAAGCACACGGATATACTCTCGGCGCTCTGGGTGAAGGCTGCAGTAAAAGCCGCGAGCCCTGCTGATCGCTCGGCTCGGCGGAAGAGAGGTAGGGGCTGGTGCGCCGATCGATCGCGACCGGCGTGAGGTGAAAAATAAACGCGTCTTTCTTGGCGCTCGTACGCGACCTCGCCCGTTCTCCTTCGCTTTCTTATGTCTGCAGTGACGATTGTAAATTCCTGGCTCGCTCGGATGCTAAGACGCTGGTGACGAGGCTGGATGAAATGCGCGCTGAACGGTTTTCGCGTTTGCGAATCGCAGGGAGGAATGGAATTGGAGGCGGGGGAATTTCGACGGGGAGGAAAAATGGATTATTGAAAATCTGACTGGTTGCTGAGTGGAAAAGTGTGGGTGAGTTCGATATTGTCGGCGTTGTTCGGAGCGTTGGAATAATCGAATTTCGAGTGTGAGAGAAAAAGGAGAGTAGGAAAGATCCGACGGGGAAAGTGAGGATGTTCTTTATGTAGTGACATGTGAAGTCGGTGTTATTTTTAGATCGTTTAAATTATTAATCGCTGCAGTGCTTTAATTAGAAATAATTAGCTGAAATTATTTAAACAACTTGAACACATACAATTTAATTGTTTAAAAAAATACTTAATGAGCATTTTAAACCAGGTTACAATTGTAATCTAGATTTTGTTCATCACGTCCACTTATGTTAAATTTAATTTTAAAGAAGCCGATAAAAATCTTTTATACTTTTTGCAGTTATGAACATTTAGGTCAATCTTCTCATCACAAAATTAGAAAATGATTAACATACATTGTAAACTCTTCTACATATAGGTCATCATTTTTATAGAATAGCCAAGAAAAAATTAAAAATAAATATCTGATAAAGTTACATCAATGTTTTTTCTAATATTTAAAAACATTTCCATTTATTTTATTTTAATTTTTATTATCAATAAAGTATAAGTAAAAAGGAATAGTCATATAAATAAGTAAAGTAATAGAATATAAAAGAATAAGAGTCTGCAATCAATCAGTTATGAGCTCTATGAGTCTTAGTCCTTTTGAATATGGCGGCTAAAAGAAAAAAGTTTCTTAGAGTTCACCACTGATTGTCTTACAGGTTATTATACTTCTTTATTCTTGGACCTTATTTCTTTACTTGTGCTTTGTTTCTTTTTTAAGTGCATAGAGTCTAACCTACTCACAGTTGAACCGCGAACGCACATGAACATGCATCAGTGTGGCTGTGCTCACGAGATATAGTTTAAAAATTTATGAGTGTAAACGAGATCGACTTTCAAAACAGACCTATTTCGTTATACTTATAGGTATAAGTTTTATATCGAAAATTGTTTTACACCAATATTAATAAATTTTGATTTATTCATGCAAAATTCCTTATATTTTTTGTATGTATTATTTTTCCAAAAAATTAAGGTATAATATTTTCCATTTATTTCATAATACTTTTCTGAAATTTACCGCGTGACATATTTGTCATCACAATCACAAGAAATTATCCTTGAAAAATGCGCGCCTAGACAACGGCATGAGCGTAATATGCCCGTCGCGCAATCGGATTGGATTACCTCTCCACGGCGGCTGAAAGAGGCTTGTATCTACATACATATATACAGCTACTCTCACTCGTCTTTTATTATACCAGCAAAGTACCGGCCGTCGCGTGATATTTTTTCTTCCCTTGTTTTGTGATGAATCATCTTTGAATGTCGTACACAAAAGAAACAGAATATGACACTATGTGGGAAGCAAATGTTGTTGCACATTTAATAAGGTAATATGGAATTCAAAAAATGTAATCACTTATATACAACCTATAACAGTTCTATTTGTTGGAATGTTAAATTGAATGTTTTGAATTTTATTGAGGCAAGGTTAGTCATGGTGTGTTAAACCGTAAGAAAAAGTCAGACAAAATGATTTTATAATCTAACCCTAAAATTCAAAAATTCACATTGACAATTTTGTTTGAATCGTAAATTAAGCAACAGATACAATGTTATAATACATGTTATACATAAACTTTTTTTATAAGAGATTTACGCTAGAAAATATATTGAGAAAGATTTTAAGTTATCGGTAAGCAAGTTCAAGAAGTTTGAAATTTTATTTATTACTTCGATTTCTATAACTTCTATGAATCTTTAATTGTTTATTCAAGAGTTATATAAACAATTAGTTTTTTTATAAAAATATTTAAAACTTAATAAAATGGTATGTTGAGTAAATGTGTTCCTAAAACTTTAAGACTAGTAAATGAACAAAGGTCAAATTCATGCAGTTTTAGATATCTGATGTTATGCAGTGAATAAAGAAGAGCAAATCATACGGCTCGATTTATTGTTAATAATCAATGGTTCCAGACATATTTTTAAGTTCCAATAATAACCGGACCGTAAGATAATCGACTGTATATAGGTAACCTCGTCTATACTACACTTGTAGTCTTCAGGAGATAAATAGAAGCGTAATATTACAGTGCGCAAATAGAATTACAATATACAATAATTGTTGACTGGTTAAAAAAAATTAAATTTTCCGTTCTCTTTATACGATTAGTTATTGCTTTGACGGAATATCAATATAGGGCATTTTAAATAGAATTTCTCATTAAATTTTATCAATAATTTTTTATAGCGTTATTAATTTTTAACGATATTAAAAATTAAAATAAATTTTAATTGAATCAAAACGAATGCCTATTATTTATTTGAATGCGCCATTATAAACGTATGCGTAAAAATAAAATATTTACGTAGCGCTTATTAAAACAGAGAAAATCAAGTTAAAATTTTAATTTTTCCTTATTCATAAAACAGACGCAAGCTCCTTCCATCTATTTTTATTTATTCATGTAATTCTAAAAATATAATAACCACGTTATATACAATTCAATAAAGCTCGGTAGTTTTTTCTCCTTCCCCTCGCAGCGGCCGCCGAGCTTTATTAAAAAGCGCTTTTAATGCATTCCCTTAATATCGAATGTGTGTCGAGCGACGGGCTTTGCCTTTTGATAAACGAATTTCCGAGAAAACGGCTGATGAAAAAGAGACAGCCCGTCGCGCGGCTCCGTTGACGTAATATTTTCGCAAGAAGTTCGCGAGCAAAAGCGTACAATATGAGGCGAGGAGCAAGTAAATCGAGAACGCTTCAGACGAAAAATCGATCTGCCGACGGGACTCAACGTTCGCCTAACACACTTTTTCTCTGCCGCCTTGTAAATTTTGCATAACGCGATGTAACGCGCGCAAACAGTCGGAGCGCTTCGAAAATTCGATAGACGTGCGCCGAGGCTGCACGTACGCGCACAATATCATAATGGCTTGATTAGGAGCATCGATAATTCGCCTTTGCTTTTTTTATGCGACTAGAGAATGCATGTTTAAAGTTCCTCGATGCTGAGTAAGCGAAAACGTGCTTTTTTTTCATACCGTGTAACGCGATAGTTCTGTTGTGATTTCTGAGCTAATCTATGTTTATATAATAATGTTTATTGGGTTATAAGAGATTTATGATATTCTGAAATCCTTTTGAAAAATGGTCCAAATAAAAATATAGTTGTATGTAGGATAAAATTTAATAAATTATTGGAAAAATTGTTTAAGTAGATACGAACGGACTATGGTCAGACCGTGGGTTGAGAACTTATTACACCTAAAATATACACATTATCTGTCAAATCATATTACAATTCAAATATTACATTTTATTTTACTCTATATTTTAACCTTTGTTTCTTCTGACAAAGTGTAAGTTTTAATTACTAGATTATTACTAGAATTTATTGTAGCTCAAGCCCTCAACTATAAATTTTTGTTATCAGTACTACAAATATTTTGTAATGTTTCCTATATAGAAAAAGTAGTACTAATATTAAGAGCAGTAAAATTCAAATCAAATTTTATTAAAAGTATTAAATACAAATAGAAATAATATTATATATTAACATTTTATTATATATTTAATATGGAGGAGAAGCTCGCAATTTACTATTATTAAATTAACTTGAAGCATTGATCTAATGACAATAAAATTGTATATTTCACTAGAACCCAAGAATTCTAACTTCTTCAACTAGAACAATACAGAGAGTTTTTTTCTATTTTTTCTATCACACTCCAAAGTTTTCCGTTTAACGCGATAGAGCGCAGATTTCACATAACCCTATACCCAACGCCTCTCACGGATTGACAGAACTATTTTAGGAAAGTCCTCGCGACTCTCCTCGAGAATCCCGAAGCGTCTTTAATGACGTCGGCGGTTACCGTCGAACCCGCAGAAAGTCAAACTCGTCGGATGAGGCTCTCAAAGAATTCGCGGCTCGATCGCAAAAGAAAAGCGAGCAAGACGGAAGAGCGAGCGCGCGCTCGCGCTTATTCACGAAAGTTCGCTCGGCTCACGTTCTGGTATAAATCAGGGCGTCGTTTAAATCCAGAATAATTTCCCTTTAAATTAAGTCTAAGACTGTGTGTATGGGCGCTGCCTTATCGGAAATTCGATAACGACTGCTGCGGCCGCGCGCGAGAACCGCAGTCTTCCTTACTCTGAATTTTAGCGGCGTGCCACGGCTTTTGGAGCGAATTGTCTTCTGCACTTTTTCTGGATGGAATTTATAGCGCCACTCTGTTGTTTTATGCAGCTGTCGTTTTGTTTTTGGCTGCTGGTAGTCCTAATAAGATGCATTTTGCATGAGCTCGCTCTGGAGATTTAAAAGAATCAATTTTTAACGTGTTATTAGATTTTTGATTGTTTACGTAGAGTTTCTTCTTGAATATTAAAATTGATGTCTTTTTTTTATTGAATAATAGAAAAGTTCTAATGGTTGTGTTATTTTGTAGAGCAGTAACTATAATAAATTTTCATGTATAGGACTTTGATTTAATTCTTTCACTAAACCTAAAGGTATGTTTTAAAAAATCTGATTAATAGCGTTTAGATATATTAAGCAAATTTAATCACGTGTATAGTAAGGCGGGGGAAGAGACCAACAGGAAAATTTTATAAATAACGCTTTTATTTTAGCCGTTGCTGGAAAATTAACTAATGATAGCATTAAAATCTTGAAATATTTCGGCGACTGAATTAGTTAATCATAAATACTTCTACGAAGCATTTATGTCCATTAGTTAAAAAAGTTTTATGATTTCTTCCACAAACAGCATCTTCTCCCTCTTTCCCTTACTTGCTAAAAAGTTAACACAATTAATGTCCAGAAAAGATTCGAGATAAAGCCAACTAGTTTCGTACTCTCCTAAAAATAGAAATAACTGAACAATTGATGCAATCGATAAAAACAAGCCACCTACAAACCATGGACAACATGTCCCTCTGGGAAAATGGCGCACTGGCTTGCATAACGGATTGAACTGTTTGGAATGCGCAGGTCTCGATTTTGTCAATCAAGCTCGCGCCGTGACACGACAGGGCGAATTTCAATTTAGAAATGGAACAATTGTTCGCGCTAAAAAAAGGATATTGCGCGGGCTCCTTTGCAGAGGCTGAACAGAATTCTACAGTATATTGGATAAATTCAGCTAGCATTGCTGCAATAAAGTAAACTTGTGGATTATTGAAAATTTATTTAAAAATTGTAACTGTTAAGCTATTAGCTTTCTTCGATGATAATTTTTTAAATATAGTTAAATAAATTAAGTTATAGTCGTTAATTCATATCATATATATTATCTATTTACGAGTATTATTTTAATATTCAAAGTAATTTTACTACCTATTGGTATAAATATAATAGTCAAAGGTAATGCAAGGTTAATTCTTGACAACTTTGAATTCTGCACGTGTTTTAGAAAGTTAAAACAATTTATAATCTGTAGCTTTGAAATTGTAAATAACTGTTCTAGAATAATGTTGAATTTGCACCTTATTTATGTTACAACTGTAAAGTCAAACATTATGTGCTTAAAAAAATAAACTGTTCGTCGGATGAAGTTACGGTAATTCCAGTAGGTTGAAGAAAAGTTTAATACTCAAGGGTACAATTTTGAACGCCGTTCAGCTTTTAAGTTTGAAAAACTTATAGAATTTTACGAGGGGCAAATATTCTACGTTTCGATAGAAATGTATAACGCAATAGTAATATAAATGATTTTTTATTTTATTTTCAAACATTACTTATTATTTCATAAATTCCAATTTGAAAATTAATTAATCGTTGCTAAAAATTCTAGATAACTATTTGACACATTTTACTCAACTCCAGAAAATTTTTTAAAGCCACATTTTTCTAGTTTTTTTAAGTGAAATTTATGAAAGAAAAGTGTATGAAGATTATTTTTTTTTACCCTCGTAAAACTTTGAGAAGAAAATGAAGAACATATGTTAGTGTAATATCTATTATTTTCTTTTTTTTAATACTTTTTTAAATATTTGCAATGTATATAAATGTGAAACATATTTTAAGACCGTTGAAAGTTAAGAAACTTTAAAACAGTACTTACTGCATTTATCTCAAGTCGTAAACAATGACGCATAAAATAACATGGCAGTTCAAAGTTAGTACAATCTAAGTTTATACTATCTGATATACTAAGATCATTTCGTTTCTTTACATTTATTGCAGCTGATGTAAACAGATTTAGGATGGAACAGTTTGTTGCTGTATCAAATTGAAAATCGTTACATTATAAATCTTTAAACACCATTTTATAAAATTCAAATATAAAATGTTAAATTATATATTGTTTATACAAACACAACACCCTCGAAAAAAGATTTGAATTTTAACATGCTTTCAATTAAAAAAAGAAAAAAGAAAATAGGAATCACTTCTCATAAAATTTATTCAAACAATATAGTGCAGCAAATTATAATGCAGCAACAATACAATTTCAAATTATAAAACCGAAAACTACAAAATACAGAACTTATTCCACGAGGTCCTCTCGGCAACGAATACTTTACAGAACTTTTCATGCTCGTTCTTTCTCAGGCGCGTGCTGGTAACCAGGAGCGTGCGATGTGGCCGTGCACAACGTGTGGTACGAAAATAGCCAGGAGGATCGATATACAGGCGAATCGCCAACCTAGCAGGACGTACGCTGCAGCAAAGTATCCTGTTGCATCGAGGCGGTCACCAATGAACTTTTCGGAGGCTCTTTTATGGCTAAGATTTATAAATAGATAAGGAAAATTTGACAGTCAAGATATTGATATAGAAAGGTACTTTTAGTTTTTTAATGTTACTTTTTTATTTAAATTTTATTAAATGTACTTATCCATGATTGATCTTTGTTGCTGGAAAACATTATTAGAAAACCGATCGACTGTTTTGAATTTTATGCGCTAATTTTGTTTATTTATCATAATTATGAAAATATATACAGAGAGATAGTAGCACGCGTAATATACTAGTCCACTTTATAAAATATCCATGACCAAGCTTTGTTGCCAACATTACTCGGCCACTGATTGGCTCTTTTAAATTTAATTGCGCATTGATTTTGTTTGATGCTAACATTTGAGGTTTATTTATGTGTAGATGCTCGAACAGCGAGTAATGTGCGAGTAAATTAAATATTTGATTAATGAATGTCTATATTATCGATACTAATAAGCTTCCATGAATAGCTTTTATATTAACTGAAATTCACATTCTTTAAATGATACGAGTTAAAACTTTTATAGGTTGATCAAAAACTATTAAATTATAAAATAATATATCAATTTATAATTATTTTTTTAGAATTTTATAATTATTTTTTCCTATCAAAAATTTACTTAAATCTAATATATGAAATCTAATAGAACATTGCTGTTGTATTAACTTTTTTTTTAATTTATACGTAATAGTTTCAGAAAAGTTTTGATTATACTTAAATTGTATTTTAATGACTTTTAATAAATATACAGTTTTTGATAGTTGTGATAAACAGAACTTTAGTTAAAGAAAGTAAATCTTTTTATAAATTTAAAAGATGTTAAGGGAAACGTTTAAAAGTGTATATTCTCACTAAAAACTACAGTTTTCGTTTTACTTTATAGTTCTTTTAAAGATATCTGCTTTTCATCAAATTGGGTCATGCAATAACTCAAGTTTGTTTTTGCAAAAGGAAAATCCTTTTTCACATAGATTTCAAAAGAGTCCATTCCAAAACTAAAGTTTTCATATTTTCGTAAATTTGTCTCATTATAAAGATAACTAAAGCTTGTAAAGTATAAAAGATTAATCAGTTATCTAAAATTATTATTCTATGTAAATGTAAGATTTTGTAAGGAGAATATTAAAGAAAATTTACTAAAACTATTTCAATTAAAGATGCACTATAAAAGAGGAATTATAAATTCATTGTAAAGAAAAAATATAGTTAGTACGTCAATATTAGTTTGCCAACGATGCAATAAAAATATTCCTTTCTTCTTTGAATTAAAGGTTTTTTCTTGTGCTTCAAGTGAGTCTGCACTTACGAAGCTGAGACCAGATTTTAGGGCACAAATTACCTGCAGGCTTATAGGTCCGCCTTCTTCGGCGCTCGTATAGTTACTGCTAAAGAGGTAATAGCTTCTACATGTAGCGAGTGTAGAGTCGATAACGACCAAGAGGTTGTCCAACTTTCTCTACTCGGCATTACTTAAAAATTTCGATCAGAACAAGGGCGTAATTTCTTTTATGTTGCATGAGCAAAATGGACTTTTCTCTTTTATATTTTAGATAAACCTTAGGTGTTAAAAAAATATACATATCAGTAGGAAATATAATTATGAGCTGAAGTACGGAAAATTTCTTGTTGTATGTAAAGAACCTTCTTAATTATTGTAAAAGAAAAAGAAAACTGGTACTTTTAAAAGTAAAACGATAAACTACCGACAACCAATGACGCAAGCAATTTCTGAGTGTACTCAAACTGTGCTAGAGTACATTTCCATGGTTTCAGAAAAAGCGACGATTACAGTGCAAGTTTAGATGGAGGTCACTGGAAATGTATAAAATTAACCGATATTTTTTATGAAAGAAGAATTATACCGCATATGAATTACACATAAAAAAGTAAAATAGCCATTTTTTTATTTTAAACTGATTTTTTTCTAGTCTTAAATTTACTATCCTTGTGCTTAAAATATTAAGGATTGTAAAGAGTCAAAAACATTAAACATAAGAATAATGACTTATCATTAATCATTAATTCGACAAAATAATAATAATTATTACACTTGTACAGTTGAGAAACAGTGACTTTACTCTACGCTTCTTCTAAACGACAGGACCAAAAGAAGAATTAAAAAAAGAAAACGGAATAAAAAGTATCACTTAACAACTCCATTGCTCTAATTCAAACATAGTGAAATCTGAACAGCTCTATAATCTGAGCTACTAGTGCCAGAGTCGAGAATTAGCACGTAATAAAAGAAAAACACAGAACCAAGAACAGGGAAAGAAACCATCACAAAAAAGAGGGGAGAAAAGAAAAAGAAGTCTAAGCCCCTGTTAAAGATTGTGTGAGTTCATACGTGTATGTGCGAATGTGTGTGTGTGAGGGAGAAAGAGAATGAGTACGAAAGGGGAAGTCCAACGATCGTCGAGAGTCCTTCTCGCCAAACGACGTCGTCGACGTGTCTCCCCCTTTTCGTTCTCCTTGTGAATACGAGAGCAGCGAATAAGAAGAAGAAGAAGAAGAAGGAGAAGAAGAAGAAGAGAAATATAGAGAAAGCAGGAAGAAAAAAGAAAGCAGAGTCAGTGAGGACGAGAAAAGAGATAGAGCATTAGGTAGGAAGATAAGCAAAGAGAGTGAGAGTTGGAGTGTCCAGAGATAGATAGAAAAAGAGCTAAAGAGAGGCGCTGAGAGAGGGACAAAGAGTGGTAGAAAAAAAGTGGGAGAAGGGGTAAGAGAGAAGGGCGACCCTCTTGTAAAAAGCACACGAGGGCAGGAAGAGAGAGAGAAAGAGGCAACGCCGAGTTCCCAATTACCACGAAGGTGTTTAGAGGCTCCACTTCGCGCCCGGCCAAACTAACGCGCAAATTGGGCGACAACGCTCCCCCTCTCTTTCTTTATGCACTCCCCCAGTACCTGGAGCTTCATGTTTCCCTTCGCCTGTTTTTCTACCGGCTTTTTTTTTCGCGCCACTCTTTTGCATCTGGCCTGAGAGTGGTGTTTTTTCTCTCTAAATCTGTTAACACTCGTGCGTGCTCGTGAGGGTAAATAAGAGAGACGGATAGAGCCACTGAAAAGAGGGAGAAGGGAATGTCGAGTGGGCTGTTTTGGATTAGACTTTATTTGGTTTGATTAGACTGAATTGTTTTTTCGTGAGTTGAAAATCGATTTGCTCTACTGAAATCAGTGAAATGACTAATTTTAAACAAGTTGTTTAATTATAAGCAAAAGTTTCGTTATGAAAATAAATAAAAGAAGACGTGTAAAATCTTAAAATATTAAAAAAAAAATGAAGATAAATAAAAAAGGCGAATAAAAAATGAGTAAGAATTTAATATGAAACTTTGGTAATGAACGTTTTTAGATATCTTATAAAATACTAATATTTGAATAAAGTGCATTAAGCTGGTTGTGACATATTTTTCTGCTAACCGTCTTGTTTACAAACGTCAAATACAGATGTACTGATTTAAATTCAATGAGTTCAACGTTCGAAATATATACATGCATGTGCGCGCTCTTATATAAGACCACTACAGACAGAAACGTAATCTCTTCTAATCTTTTCCGACATTCCACTTTTAAATCACGTAGCAGGAAAGACGGATTGCAAAACCGCTGTGTTGCGACACTTTGTTCAGGATTTTAAAGTTACAAATGTTGACTAAAATTTATCAAATTTGTTCAACTTTTTAAAACTTTAATTCATAATTAATGTATTATGTAACATAATAAAAAAAGTTTATTGAATAAATGCACTTATCTTAAAATCAAAATTTACAAAAATAAATAAAAAGAATATGTTTTATACAATAACTATTACAGTTGCATATTTTAGTCACTTATCAGTTACTGCATCCCTATATGATACAGTAATCTTAATTAACAGTGCTATAACATAAGAAGATAAGAAAACTTTTTTTATTAATATTATATTCTCAAAAAATCTTGTAATTTAGCTCAAAATGTTTGTTATACGAACATACAGTAAGTGTCTATTTTCATAATAATAAAAAAAAAAATCCTGGATGTTTTAAATAGTTCATCAATGTTGAAAATAGTATTTATATTAAACACTAACTCATTATTCTCAGTATCCATAAGCATAACTACATTTCAGGCTATTACTCATAATTTTCGGTTTAATGCATTTTGGTACATAGAGTATGATTTTGTTCTAAAACGCAGCGTATATACGTAATGTATGCGGGTGTGTGCTAAAATTTTGTATAAAATATGTTTGCTGCAGCGCACGGCTGGCATCAGTAACGGCTTCATGAATAAATTCATGATGTTTTTGCGATTGTTTGGCAGGTGTTTCGATATCGAAAGCAAGGATTTCAGAAACTATAAATCAAAGCTGTAACTTTTAATGATGTTTGGAAGGATTTGATGTAGATTTGAAATAGAAAAAAGTCATATGCAAATTTTAAAGTCGAGATAAAAATTTTAATTTGAATAATTTAAGGAAAAATGTTGCACTTAAAACAACTAGTGTTATAATAGCATGTGTAGAATTTTGAGTATCAGTTAATACATCTGTAGTTAAGCTGTTCCTAACAATCGATCTCTTGTACTAACAATGAAATACGATTTTGTTAAAACTACATTAATTAAAACTGCATTATTTGTTATTGTGTTTTAAAATTTGATTGCATTTTTCTTATAGATTCTGTTTAATAACAGTATTAACTTCAAATCCCCCTTTGCCCGCGTGTGAACGATTTTTAATATCAAAGGCAGCTTGACTTGAACTCGAGAGGTACAAAAGTTTATTTTCCGAAGAAAACTCTCCACGGCACAAGCCGTGACATAAAAATATACCAATACATGAACGAGCAATCCTTCTTGAATATACTTTTCGTTTTTGACTCCAGTTCTCACATTCACCCTTTCCTTCGTCCCTCGCCTCTTCTTATTCCCTTCCTCGATATCACTTTCTGACGCACTCACGTCTACTACTTTACCTTCTTACCGCAAGCGGATGCAAAGTCCCTTTCCTATCGAAGAAAATGAAAAATATATCAGAGATGCACGAGGCATTTACGAAAAGCGACCGCTAGGCGAAACTATTCACACTTCGGACTTTAAAAGGTGTCCTGGCTTGGCGGCACTGCATCGCCGGTCAACTTTGTACTAGTGGCCGAAAACGGCGGTGCTTCTGACTTCCGTGAACGCTACATCGTTCAAGTTGAAAGTGTCCACTTGGCGAGAAGCTGGCTGATTGCTTCTCCGCTCTAGGGCAGATCGTGCCGCTTTGACTTTTCTGTAACTGCAGTCAGAGTACAGTATACCTGCTTTGTTTCGATCTTCATTGTTTCAAAGTTCACTTCAAAACCAACACCAAACTCTAAATACCTTATTCCAAAGCCAATGAATTCTAGTCAACCACCAAACTGTCCCGTAAATTTATAAACGTCCCAAGTCTGCGCGCCTCCTATTCCTCCCCCATGCTTCCTAAAGAACCCTGCCGACCGAAAAAGGGGCCATAAAAACGACGCGACACTAATCTCAATAGAAACGGCTCGACAAGAGCAGGCGCATAACATTCCTAAAGCCAGCAGAATACCCTTCTTCCCTGCGGGGCTACATAAACACAAACGCACACAGTCTCTCCGTGTTTTCCCTCCGATTCAAGCGGATCGCTGACATTGCACCTCTCGAGCTCTCCCTTTGGATTCTCTCCTCCGGTGCGCCGCTCTGCTGTCGATATATAGAGGCGCGAGGGGCGCGCCGACGTAATAAACGAGCCCAAGGCCTCTCTACTTTTCCACTCGGGCAAAGCAAGCCCACACGCTATCGCGCGGTTTAATGGTAATGACCTTCCGATAGAGGCGCGTATATGCCAGCAAGCTGTAGCGACCGTGACACAATGCACGCGGCTCTCTCTTGCTCTAGTCGAGCAAGAGGGGTACTTATATACTTTTATGTCTGTGTGTGTGTACGCTTGGCGGTTCCCCTCTCTGTGCCGTGTCTTCTCGTGCCAGTCTGGCTCTGTGGCTGTGTTGGGGGTATGATTGGGTGTTTGTGGAAGTAAGCGAGGGAGTTGCTGTGCGCGGTGGGAGTGTATATGCACGTGGCTGTAGGGTTGTGAGAATTATAAATGGTGTGGAATCTTGGACTGTCTTGCCAGAGCCGGATCGTATCTACTTACGAGGTAGGGTTTTTCTCAGTTGATCTATATTTTAATTTTAGGATTTACTTGACTATATTATGTGGATGTTATTTATTTGAAATAGTTGATAAAGAAGGAATTTCATATTATTTTTCTAGAATCCGAAACATTAAAAAATAATTGTAGAGTTTATTTATAGTCTTTTTTATTAGTACAATTAGATGTAATATCGGTTACTAATAAACATTTATCTTTGAATATATTTTCATTGCAAACTTTTGTTACTTTTAAAATTACTATAGATATTTTAATTTCATATAGTTATAGTTTGATACCAAAATAATTTCTAAATAATCTGCAAAAATAATAATTTATGCTTCTCCATAATGATTAATCAAAATTCTCTGATACATCATCATTCATCTGCATTAACATAATTTATGATTGCTGTCGACCCACAATGCGCTTAATTTAGATACTTATAGCACATCCAATCTATATTGCAAAAACAACAGACATAATGGATTTCATATTTTATACATTTTTTATTCTCATTCACAAACATTTGAATACAAAGAATAAATTTAAAATAAATTAAAAATATAAAAACATGTTTTGTAGACAAAAGCAATCTCTACAAAATAAATTATATTTAAACGAAATCATGTCATAGATTGTTTTTTTTTAATAAACGCAATTCTCTAGAACAGCAATCTACTGTTCGGGTAACACTTTTTCTTTCGCGCGAGCAAAGTCGGTGCATAGCTCAGTCGTTCCACTAAACTATCGACTATCGAGCGGCCGTCCATATGCTCTAAATATCATCCGACTGGTGTAATCGCGTTACAATGCCGCTTAGACACACGTGTAAGTGTAGCTTAGAGGCTCGTCCGAGAGTAGGAAGGAGTGATATTTACGTCACCGGTCAATGCTGGCGTTTGTCGAATGAGAAAATAGCTTTTAGGAGATGCGATTCAACGAAATGATGCAATTTGTAAACAAGTGTAATGCTCGTCAAATACGATTGTGTTTTGCGTTGATCTTTTTTTGTCGGAGGAAGTACAAAAATAGATGTATTCGCGTAAAAAATATGCTTGGCATGGATCTAACAGAAATTGAAAAGTGAAAATCTGAAGAGACTGATGTAGGTATGGTCAGTTTGCCAAACTTATTATTTTTTTTCTTTCCTTCCACTTTTTGAAAACTTAATAATTTTTAAAATATAATAAACTGAAAGAAAAGAATTTGAAGAGAAAATTTGAAACTAAAACTCTACCGTTAGTTAAGATATTATTTTTGTTTATAACTTTATTTTAATCATATGTCAATAACAAAATAATACCTTTGATACCGTGTAGCGTTAGAGTAAAAAGTGGTTTCGAGTTGAAATTGTTACTCCAAATTTATTTTAATTTATTTTATTTTAACAATTATTCATTATGACTATATAAAAATTATATAATTATATAAAAATGAAATTCCATGGCTATAGACTGCATTAAAACTTTTTCGAAATTCTAAGATTTTCAGTCAAAGACTTTTGTTTCACTCATGTCAGATTTGTTTTTTTACGCGGATGTCTATACAACATCAATTCTACTTTTACGACTAAAACACTATTTGACAAACAACGACAAATTTTCGTACGTTGATACTATCGAAAAACTGCAACGCAAAATAGGACACAACTTTTGTACTGTTCTTGCGAAACTTTCAGCATTTTTCTTATTTTATTCGATTTCGCTTCTGAAAACATTGACACAGCAAGAAGTAGACATTGGAAAAAGCGCAATCGAACAGTTTTACGAAAAAAGTAATATTTCCTTTACAACATTCCCGAAACATTCATACTTACCTGAACCATTCCATAAAGACACTATATTACCTCTAAAAATGACGTTACAAAAAAAAAAAAAAAAAAAAAAATGAATAAACGCATAAAAAAAAGTAACTTTCACCCGTAAATTGAAAAAACATCCGCATAGAGGGAAAGACTAGCCGAAGGCCGCCAGAGTGCATATAAAAACCGATAGAACCCGAAAACAAAACGAAATTGAAGTGTGCGCCGAACAAAGAAAGTTATTAATAATAGAGCGAGCGCGTAAAAAGGGCGGACGCGCCTTACATCGCTTCGGCCGACGATAAAACTCAGCGTCGCAACATATATACACACACACATATACAATATTGCGCGGCTTTGGGCTCCCGGCAATTCCCGTTTTGCTCGCGTTGCGAATAAAGGGTATAACGTGCTCTCTCTCTTTCCGGCGCGCTAGGTATGTAAAGCACGTATACGCGCAACTCTCGTCACGCGCGATATTTTTTTTTCCTGACGACTTTATTTTGCGTCATGAAAAATTATATATGTGTAGTTAATTACGTCGGGATGAATGCGGGCCACTACGTGACAGTGTTGTTTTGTTATTATTTTATAGAATTTATGGTTTACGAGCTGGGTGTATTAAGCGGCTTTTTAATAAATCTTTTCATATACTTTATTACGACAAAGTGATTTAGGTTAGCGAGAGTTTCTGCGCGCAAAATTCAGTACTTAAAGATAAAAGGAATAGTGCGACATTTGAAATTGCTTCGAGAAAGAAATTTAGCGTGAACTTTTATCGGCGTGGCATTAAATTTTTATTTATCAATCAGTCAACTATAAAAATCCTTACCTATTTTCCTTCCCATATACACATAAACAACTGCACAACCCGATATATAGGTCAGATCCGCAGATCTAAAAAAACTTAACGATTATCTCCACTTACAGCCCAAGAAACCATAGCCATCCTTCGGCACTTGAAAACCCTTCGAGCGCCAATAAGCCAGCGCTTCAGCCTCCACGCATAAACAAGCCCAAAGTTTGTTGTCCACGCTTACGAGCCCAGAGGAGAATCCGCCCGTAAAACGGCCAGCCGTAAACGCGTCTTTTATGATCGGCGCGCGTATAACTCTTTCTGGCGTGGCGCCTCCTTGGCTTTTTTTCTCTCTCTCTCTCTCTTCCCTCGACAGCGCGCCGGGAGTAAAAGACGCGCGTAATTCAGGAGAGACGGCCGCACGAAAGCCCGCGAGGATTTATATAACGACGTTAGAGCGCATCGCGTGCGCCAGCTGTCAACGCCAATTCTAATTCTCGCCGCGAGCGTTCGCTTTGTCTCGCCTCTGTGTGATGTGTTGTATAGCGCTGGGTTGGATTCTTTTGGAGCTGGATTTTCGTTGCTCTCTTTTGTGCGGGGGAGGGAAGGTGGAAAATTCATCGCGTTTAATCAAGTGGAAAATTTCGAAGAATACGCTGGGATGCGCTTTAGAGGAATTCTTTTCTGTTGCCTGGGTGGTATTTGGACTTGAGAGCGATGTTTGTGATATGTTTTTTGGAAAATTTATGACAGCTAGGAAATGGTTTTTGTAATTGAATTGTATTCTTTATTTCATTGCTTGAAATACTTTGGGTATATAATTATTGTTTAAGGGTTTAAAATCTTAACTTAGAAATATAAAAAATTTTCAACATTTTTGACATTTTATTTATTAAAACGGTTCAAAACCGATTAAACCAGTCAGAGCGCAACTAAACTGTCAAACCATCCACTTGACACAGAATCAAGCACCGGCTACCAGCAGCTACATCCCAAGTACAGCAATACTCTCATCTGGCAGCCAGCTCTCACTCGGCAATAAATCGCCGACCTAATTTCGCAAACAGCGCGACTTCTACCTTTTCCCAACTCCCTCTCTCATTTACCAAAGAAATCCAACACTCTTCCTCCCTCTCACCCCAACCAGCGCTCCTAAATCATTAAAAAACTCGGTCTAGATTTCCTCGGTTATCGGCGTGCCGCAGCCATTGGCCGGCTCTGAAAAATTCAAACTGACGCAAAGCAGGGGACACGAATCGGTTCGGCGAAGATCGCGCGCCGCATGCATTAGCATTTCTAGGCCCGCGCTTGAATCGATGCGCGCGACTGCACCGTCAAGGACAACTCACGACTCTCGCGGGCCTCGTCCCAGGATCGTTTGTTTATTTTCAAGGCTCGCTGCTCTTTCCGTATTTACGTTTATTCTCGGGGGCCGCCGAGTGCCGGGAGATTCGACGCGTCCTGTCTGCCGCTCGTAAATATGCATGCGCGCTGCGCGGGAATTTATTTCCGATTGCCGAGCGAGCCGTGCGGCTGTAGGTGTGTTTGGGAGGGTGGTTGTGGATTTTGACGTGGAAATAGAATAATAGGAGTTTGGTGGAGGTGGAGCGTTTGGGTGAGGGTTGGATAGCGGAGTGGTTTGGTTGGGTTGGGAGATAAAATTGTGGTCTTGAGTATTGTATATGCGGGGAAAACGATTTTGTATAAATTATTGTGCTTTTTAGTAACGGTAGCATAGAATAGCAATGAGGAAAAATTAACTGGGTTGTTTCAAATTTTAGTAGTCCTGTAGAAAAAGTTACACGATATATAGTTCGTATGTGAATTATAGTTGTAGTAAAATCTGGGACGTTACATAGTAATTTTTTTTCTTATTTATAACCTCATTCCCCTGTTAGTAGAAAACATAATAATTTAAAAAAAAAGCATTTCCCCCATGTACTTTATTTATTTTACCACAGTACTAAAAAAAATCCCGAGTTGTAACTTTAAACGTCAAAGCATCAAACTCCCATCAACCGAAACAAAAACATGCTTCTTATTACTCCGTTCAACCGAAACTTTCCATAGCAACGGCATTACAACGCCCGATAGCCATATATTTTCCAAGCGGAAATTAAAAGTCGAAAAGGAACGTTTTAATCGGAATCGGCTCGCTGGTCCGCCCCATCCCCACCGGGAGCAACGACTAACGAGGGTTTGAAACGACGATTTTCCGTGTGACTTGGCGGAAAATCGCTCGAAAACACGGCACGCTCGCGCGTACAGCTCCTCCGGCGACGAAATTATCGATGCCCTTTTCTTTGGCCCCGGAAATATTAGTCGCGCTCGACGTCCTTATCGGCGTGATAATTAGATTTGTACGGAAATAGACTTTCACGATATCGCAGAGCGCGCGTTATTATAAGAGCGAGATTCGCCGAGCGAGCGCGGATGAATAATTGATTCAAATTGACGGGGGGTAGCGAACCTCTCTCTATACTTGGCTGGCATCAATAATTCCGTCGTAATCTTTACTCCCGTTTTTTTTTTTTGTTTTGTCGTGAAACATTGTAGGGCGAGGCACGTTGAATACCTAGTGACCTGCTATTTATTGCTGGGCTTAGTCGATTCTAAGGCATGTTTTAATAGCGGTGTGGAGGAGTTAGAAATGTTTCAACTTTTTAAATTAGTTTAGTAAGCAAAGAATTTTTAGTTTGTATTATTTTTAATGGTAAATGGTATATTGGTTATGTTTATTAACGTTAAATATTATGAAGGTAATTAGTGACTAAAGGTCACTATTCAAATTGTATTTAATTATAGAGGAGCATATAGGAAAACCTATAGTTATTGATTATCAAGTAGTTACATGCCGAGAACAGTCAGACGACGCCTAACTGAACTCGAATAGCAATTATTGATGTCTGTACATCAATACCCATTAATACATATTATTCCACCAGATATTCAATAAGTTTAATAAGAGCTAGAATACTGATACATAAAATTTAAACATAAAGCTACTTGTGAAATGAAAAATGTTATTTATGCTCTACAACGTGAAATATAGATTTGAACATTTTAATAAACTTTAAGGCAATGTTAGACTTCCTGTTAACGAAAATGCAGAATGCTGTTTTCTTTCAATTAACTTTTTTGTTAAATGTGTGTTTGTAATCCTGTTTTTCTTCATTGAAATAATAAGTTAAAAATGTTCTGAAGTTTAAAAATTAAGTACAAAAACATTACAAAAATAGAAGTACAAATTTCGGTATTTAAAATATCATCGAACAACAAATCATATTCAATACAAAAAATAAACCTGTGACAAGAGTCGTGATCGTAGTCAAAGTAGTGAAGTTTTAGTGAAAATAGATCTTAAAATACAAGACGAAACAGTTGCTGCATTATTAATTCCAACGGTGTCATTTCCATCCGCATTTGCACAGGACAAGCGTTGATTTATATAGGTGAATCACCCCTTAGCCTAAATATTCCTCAAAAATGTGAAAGCGCTTCGACCCCCGGGCTTAGAGCGATCATAAAAATTGCATTCACAATGGGAGAAGAAAAAAGAATAGGATGAATCAGCGGCAGTAAAAAGAACCGAGCCTAGTGGTTGCATTTTCACGCCACATCAAATTATATTCTTGTTGCGTTTGATCGATACTTTAATTCATTTAATACACTCCAGTACCATCTTTCTATAACTTTATGACAAGGTGTTTCGCGGAATCCCAACTCAAACGAAATTAGTAAATTAAACAAGAATTAATTTACTCATAATTCACTTTATTGACATTTGTAGAACAAATATTTCCTAAGTGTTGTCTACAAATAGTCGAGACTTGTTAGTTCCACGTTATCCCAACAATCTCGAAGCTTCAAAAAACAATCAAGAGAGCAGCGATTCCCTCGTGGAAAATTCATACGGATACTTTCTGCGTTTATACTCTGCACAGCAGCAACAAAAGGAAAAAGAATAACCGCGCACGTATACCACTGCCTTATTTATTAACAAACAAAACCATTTCATTCCTACCCCCATGAAGCCCGTCACGCGCATGTAATTCCACCCGCAAACGCAATCTGCGCTGATCCTTCCACGCCCCACATCCGGCCTCCATCTCATTCCCAGAGAGCGCGCCTCCCATTCAACTAAGAACGCATAAAATATTCACAATTCCAGAAATAACATACGCTCGAAACGCAGCCGAAAAAAAATCATTTCCCGAAAGACCCACGCTCCAAGAGAGACGGAGAAAAAAAACTTGAAGTTCACCATCAATCCTCCTGATGCCAGCGGCATCGTCCTGGAAGAAGGAGGCAAAGATCGAAGAAAAAAAAAAGGAAGGGACAGCCGAAACGGGGTCAGTCCGAGTCCCTCCTGCACGCGAGCAGCGCGCGCCGGTCCGGCGTACTGACGTCAGTCGTGCAACAGGGAAAGGACGCTGGGGGCAGGGGGCGGCGCCGGCAGGTCAAACGGGGTCACGCAAAGCCGCATCGAGCTTTACGTGAAATATGTAGCTTTGTGCGCGAGCGCGCGGCTTTCCGGATAGTAATGAATTGCTGGCTGTAGCTTTCTCTTTTTCGGAAAAGCGTTTTGGGTTGCGTTTTGGTTTTCGGGGGCTCTCTGATTGCGGCGCGGCTCGAGTGGAGAGTCAAGTTTCGAGCTGCATTGATGATTAATGCCTCTCATCTGTATTGTTTATTGTAGTATATATTGGTTTCGTTAGGAAGGGATCGTTTTGAGATGGATGGTTTTAATGAATGTATATTTTGATATTGATATAGAATAGTAGCGCGAGGTCCGGTGATTTATAAGTTATTATGAATCTTTTTTGTTGTATTCTAGAAAGAAAGAGACGTGTTAGATGGTTAAGGAAAAAATTATTTTTTATAAGTGTTAAAGCCAGAATGTGTGCGTGTGTATGGCCTATGGACCAATGGCGGTGTGTGTGCGCCGAACGTATATAGGGCGACCAGATCGTGAGTCGTGAGTGGCGTTGGCCGTATAAGTTGCTTGTGAGCGAGAGTGAGTGGAGTTGCGCGAGAGCTAGCAAACCAGGTGACGAGGTGACACCTTATTTTACTTATTGTTCAATAAACTAAGGAAAAACATTAAGAACGGCCGACTTCCTTCATTTACTCCAAGTAGTCCCTTCTCCGCAGTTAGCCGGTTCCCGATAAAACAATCACGTTATAACATAAGGAACTACGAAATTCTGTTAAAATTTTATTACTGTTATTAATAGTTATAAAAAATTTAGGTACAGTAAATTAATAAACAATTATATATATTACATTACATAACAATCACAACAATATTTAGCCATTGATAAACATTTGACTAACATCAATGTAGTGTAACAGATCTTATTTTCAAATGATTAGCAAATGCCGTGCCTGAGATTAATATTTTAAAATTTTTAAAGTATCCTAAAGTAAAATATAATAATGGCATTATAAAGTTAATAAACTAGAGATCCGCAAGAGAGAATATCATGGCCATATTCAAATTATTTTAAGTGGACGAATGTACACAAGATTCAGTGTGGTAGAAAAGCCTGAGTAGCACTGTTGATTCAACATTAAAGGGATGTGGAAGCACCATTGTTTTTCAAACCTAACACATTTGTTATCCATGTAAGGTGTTCGTTTGTTCACAAAATCAAATAAATATTTATCAGTAAGGCAAATATGAAAGTGGTTTAAAATTCAATAAAAGAATTATAAACGAATCACACTATTTATTGTATTTTTAAATAATTTTATCAACAAAATTAGCCTATTGATGTAAAAATTACCAAATTATAACCTACAAAAAACTTTTATTTAAAAAAATAATGTATACTGATCATCAATATCAAGCACTCCCAAAGTACAAAAATACAAGAATTACTCTTTCCATAAACTTCCCTTCCCTCATAAAAACTCGATACACTCCCTAACCGAATTAAAAAATTACCAGTACGAAAATTAGGTCAATTAATGCTTCCCCTCCCCCTACCTTTTCCCCGAGTCCCATAAATCCTTAAAGAAACCGGCATGATTATTTCAGCAGCGATTAGCTCTAGCGCAGCCTCCTCCCCGCTTCGAGAAAACCCGGGGAAGGGGAAAGCGAACAAACGTCGGCAAACATTTTCCGCGGCTGTTTACGCAGGCGAGAGGCGCTCGCAACTCCGGTAATGACCGGATGGCACGCGGCCAAACTCATTCGGCCTCTCGCGCTTCCCTCCGGGCTTTCGCGGCTGCGCTATTATGCGCCCGTGCTCTTTCACGCTGGTAATTTCTTCTGGTCCACCCTGCGATTGTGTCAGTTAGCCCTGAATTGTCGTGTATTGGTGTTTGAAAATTTTTTGGGTGAAGATGTCGTTGTGGTTTGGTTTTGTTCGTGTATGCATAGTATTTAATTGTTACGGAGAGCTGGGGCATTTTGGTATGGTTTATTAGACGTTTTTTTATTTAGATAATAGGAAGGAATTGGCGATAAGGGGTATGGTTTTAAAATTTTTTTAAGAGATTTAAAAATATAAAGAAGGCTAATATTAAAAAGAGTTAGTATATTTGTAGACGTAATAAAACAATGTCGATTCAATATTTACCAGAATTATACTTTAATTTTTCTCTTTAATGGCTATACTAAAAATGCATTATATATAAAAGATATTTGATACGTGAAGTTATACCCTTGTGCAACTTAGCCCAGTTTTCCCCTATATATTTATTAAAATCATAATGATTTCGCATTTGATTTTCATATTTCACGAACCTCGCAATGTTTTATTTCTGGTATATTATATACGCACGCATTATCTATATATAAAATATTTTTGTATTCAATAAACATGTTACGTACGCTGAACCAATCCCATATTGGAGTGTATTTTTGTTTCGTTTTATATTGACCGTCGGAAGTAACTAGCCAACGTATTGATCGTTTTCAGAATTTTTTCCAAACTGTGAATGCAGACGTATCGCATCCGCCGGATTTTATTGGAAAATTCTGTAATAATCTGTACGCTGACTTCATACGTTGTAAAATAAAATTTAACGTTCTGGATGCAAAACCATTCGTGTAGAAAATCGATTTGATTGCGAGAAATGTTTGAATGACTTTCAAAATATATATAGACTTTTTAATAAACGCAAAATCGTAAAAATTCAATAATTTGTGTGTGGGTGTGCGTATGCGTGTGTATGTACATTTTCCAATCAATAACTTTTACCTAATAAAGCTTAATTTTATTTTATACGGAAATTTCAGCTTCAAAGAAAAGCTTTAAAAATAAATTTTCTTGATTCACTCTTAACGCTCTCCATGTTTTAATTATTGTGAAAATTTTGTTGAACTTGTAGGGTTACCGCCTTTAAAAATGTATTCCAAGTATATATTTAATATTTTTCTTTTTATGTTCTTTACAATTAATAATTTAAATATAAATTTTAAAAAATGTTCTTTTTGTTTTAAACTAGTACAGGTTTTCTGAAAAGAAGTCTTTTGTTTAACTCAGACTATTACCGATTATAGATTCTATTCAAGAAACTCGATAACTTCATAAAGGCAATATTATGAAAAGTAAGCTTGTAACAAATTTTTATAAGTATAAAATACAATATTTTTTATTCCAAGTAGCATCTTCTATGAAAATTCAATATATGAGAGATAGTTTGATCAGAACATAGGTTTTTTTTCAGAAATACTACATATATACAACCTTGGAAAAAGCTTTTAAAAATTCGTGCAAAGGTGATTTTAAAAGATCTTAAATTAAATTTTCAATTTCTTTTTTCAAAATAAATATATGGCTTTTAGTTTTAAAAAATAACTACTTCAAAAGAAAAAAGAATTTATAAAATTTTATATTAGTATTATTTATTTTTAAAAAGTTAAAAGATAAAATATTGAGTACTTGCAATATATATTTTGGAAAGTCTTGACTGTCAAATTACTGCGATTGAAGCTACAATACTTTAATACTTTCTATACTAAATAAACTTTTGTTGAGTAGTGTAGCTATTATTTTATGTAATATGAACATTAATTTTTTACTTATTTGTTTATATATTCAGTGACATCCAATATATCGCAGTAATTCTACTAAGAAAAATAAATTTTCTGTTCATTGATTTGGAATAGAAAAAACCTTACAACAAGAGGAAAACTAGTTTAATATTCGCTCCTTGTTACTTAGGTCTGAGACTAGTGAAGCGAGTTTCATAGACTTACTCAAACTTAAAACTAACTTGAAGCTAATTATAAAATTGTTAGTCCGTTTAACTTGTAATAGATATTTTGTGAAATACTTGATTTTATTACTTCAACTGAAAGATCTGTATCATAATAAATAGAAAATACACTGGTTCAGATATAATATTTTAAGTTTTTAGTTTATAATGTTATTGTAACAGAGATATATTTTCATTGATCAATTTAAACATTATAAATTTTAAAGTGATTTTATTTTTAATCATAGTTTTATTTTATCTTAACCCTTTGCGACGCAGTGGGACGTATACGTCCCACCTACTTCTCCTAAGTTTTTATTATATTTCTAGTAAGCG